>CAAKMY010044691.1:0-54465 GCA_901111285.1 Corrigiola litoralis | reverse complement strand
TTACCACGCTTAATTCCGCAACACAGTCCTTCAGACAAGTTCCTCAATCTGCCGCAACTAGATAAAGCGAGATATTGCATAGAATTCAGGAATCCAAAAGACAAATCTCTGAGTTCCTCACAATCTACTATGACTAATGATTCAAGTTTACAAAAGTTAACAAGTGGCAAGGAAACTAAGTTATTAGTGTGATATATTGTCATCTGCTTTAGTGTCGAGGGAGTTGATGAGGATGACGACGGTGCTTCCTCGTCATGTGATGATGTCAAAATGAAGTTCTTCAGTACATTCCCATGAACACGATCCGCTTGCAGCGACTCAAGCCACGGCATTCCAGGCATTGACTCCAACTTTGGGCAGTATCTTATATTGAGATAACGAAGACGAGAGAAGAACGGCCGCTGCCGTAGTTGGAAATCCTTTTCCTCCACTTTTGACCACCTCCTTAGTTGCTTCAAATTAGTTAAAGTTAAAGTCTCCAAGGCTGGAAAGTATGGCTTCCCATGACCACTGTCTTCGATGCTGTTGTCATCATCTATGTACTCCAAGGCTTCAAGATCACAGACTTCAAGATTCTTTAGATAAGGTAGCCAACTCAAGTGCGGGAGGACTTCACAATTTTCACAATATCGTATACAAACAGTAGCAAGTTTATGTAGCCCATCTACCATCTTACCTGGAAAGTTCTTTTTGCCATAGTAATGAACATTAAGAACTTTAAGATTTGGAGGCAACAACAAGGACCCTAGCCTCGACTCTCCAGGGGTTGCTTTTCCCCAGAATCCGAGATCAAGTGAAAGAGAAGTCAAGTGTTGATTGCTCCTCCAGTCCACCGTCTTTGCTTCTGGCACTGTATATGTACACCGATGTACGATTTCCTGAGCTCCCCTAAGATTTAATCCAGCAAGCGCGTCTACACCATTTGTTTGTCCCACTATAAATGTATTCAACTCTAGTAAGGACTTCATTTTTCCGAACCCCACTGGCATATCACTTAGAAGACTGCAACCTTTGATTCCCAAGTGTCTGAGGTTGACCAATTTAGTAAAGCCTCTTGGCCACTCCCTAAGATATCTGCATTTATCAAGGACTAGTGTTTGCAAGTTCGGTAACCTTGTGATGGATTCCGAAAGACATTTAATAAGGGTTTTGGATAGATCCAGATATCTTAGACGTCTCAAACCCTCTATTGAATTAGGCACCTTCTCAATCTTGCTATCGCTCAGGTCTAAGGTACGTAAGGACCGGAATTTTGAAATCACCCTTTTCAAAGTTGCATCTTCTACATCATAACCACTATATAGATTTATGAACAGCAACGACCGCATTCTCCCTGCAAATTGCAAGGCTAGTATATCTTTCCAACAAATCTTTTCTGTGAGAACACTTATGTGTAGAGCTTTATCAGTAAACTCCTCTCTTTCATCCACCACAATGATTTCATTAGCAGCTACTTGTTGGGCCATGTCATGCACCAAGTCATGCATTTTGCAGCATTTAATTTCTCCTATGGCATCTTCCTGGACTTCTTGAAAGAAACTCCTCCTCAATAACCCCAGAAAATACTGATCTCCAACTTCCTCAAGGCCCATATTATTGGTATTTGACGACACCACATACCCCTGAGCCATCCATAAACGAACCAACTCAGTTTTCTTGAACTTGTAGTCCTTTGGGAACAATGAACAGTAGGCAAAACACTGCTTCAATGCTGGTGGCAGGTCATCGTAACTTAACTTCAAAATCGGCATGATGTTATTGTCTTCTAGTAGCTTTGAATTTGAGAACAGTGAATCTCTAACTGCCTTCCACTCTTCCTCAGTGTCTCTTGATGAGAGGAGGCTTCCAACAACCTTAACAGCCAACGGTACGTTACCACAACTTCTAACAATTTCTTTTCCAATTGGTATTAAAGTAGAATCACTCTCTTTTTGCCCCTGCTTTAAGGCTAAAAAATTGAAAAGATTCCAGGACGCATCATCAGCAAGAGTTCCTAGCTTGCAAGTTTCCCCCATCGTGCCAAAAGATCTTGCAACCACATCAGAGCGTGTTGTTACGATAACCCTACTTCCTTGCTTACCGCATTTCAGCAAGCTCATGATTTCATTCCATCTATAACTATCCTCATCCCAAACATCATCCAACACAAGCAGATATTTCTTGTTATTTATGGATTCTCGTATCTCTGATTGAAGGTCTTCCAAGGGAAGATCTCGGTAATTTTTACCCGTCAAGGAAGTGAAAATCTTTCCAAGGACTTCTTTCTTATTATTTTTCTCGGGTACACATGCCCATTTTGTAAGATCAAAATGTTTTTCAACTTCATTAAACACTAATTGAGCAAGGGTAGTTTTCCCCATACCACCAAAGCCTACTATAGAGATGACAGAAACAATCTCCTTGTCATACTTGGGATCAAAAAGCATCTTAAGTAACTTGTTTTTCTCATCCTCCCTACCAATGATAGCGTCTACTTGAACAAAAGAGGTTGTTTCCCTCTCATTCAGCAAACGGGTCATTGGGTGTTGGGTCTCATGTGTTTCTCTCAAATTTAAGCCAGCCATATCTGATTTAATGGCATCAAGTTCTTGTCTAATAGACTTGATTTCTTGAGCTATTTTCCAGTTTAAAAAAAGAGGGCCTGACCTTGACAACAGCATGCGTATCTCTTTGTTCAACTTCTTCCCTTCCGTCAGCTGTTTCTGGCGGTCGACAGTGAGGACCTCATCGAACAAGTCATCAGCTTGGTACAACACCTGTTTGAGCCTCACTAGCCACTCTTTGATTGCCTCACTGCCCTCCTCCTCATGGCGCCTCTCAGCATCACGAACCCGAGCTTTGATCATCCTGATGGTACCCGCAAGCTTCTCCAAGTCACCTCGTGCACCCCAACAGGATGTAAGCTCTTGGAGAGCTCGTTGGCCAATGATGCCCAATACTTTTTCAGCAATGCTAAATACCACTCCCTCTGTCATTCTTTGTGACTCTTTCTCCCTCTTTTTTTTTTTCCTCTTCTTCGCTCTTTTGTGAATGAGTTTATATGGACTTATAGCAAATGGAATACTTCATATAACACTAGCTAGCCTAGAAGGTTTGATTCTTGGCAAACAGTTGAAGTAATCCATCACACTTCTCCAAAATTCGCCTTCCCATGTACGAAGTACCATTCTAGTGAACTCTTAAGAATTACTTTACGCTTTCCGTTATCCCTTACCTTGATATCTAGCTCAAATTCTTTTCATCAAGTAACACAACTCCACCTTTGACCCCACTCATTTTCTTTTTCACATTCTTTTCTTCCTCACTTTCGCTTTGATCATCACATTATTCCGAAACTTTAAAGTATAGCCTAGCATATGGGGAAAATGCAAATTCACCGGCATCAAGGCTAAGCATGACTTGTATGAAACTTCATTTGTTCTTTAGTTACTTGATTCTCTTACTTGCTTTATTCTACTACATATTGCTTTATACTCTTATGTAAAACTTATTCCATGTGATTTTAGTAATCCAGAACTAAGTAACTGGTCTAAAACAAAAAGCAGGAACTGGTAATTCGAAGTTACTTGTGGCTGGTACGTTAACGAGTAAAGTATAACCCTCAAACATGCAATTCTCGACCAGCAGTCATTGAGATTCATATTCCACTGAATGATACGAACATCTCAGAATCCTTATATTTTTTTTTTTCTAAATCCAGTTTATCATACAACAAAAACACAACTGCTTGGAAGTAGATGCTGCGTTTGTACATCTGAATTCTAAAACTACATAATGTGCAGATGGCACTAATAAAACCAGTTGCTTGCAAATTTGTTAAAGTACATACAAACAGTGATGTACAGCCAGGGCTGAATCAATCAAATCAGGGCAAATACAGCTTTGGTTAGTAATGTACTAATGCTAGAATAGTCGACGACCTCTGCAGCTAATGCAAGTCCAAGGGAAGAGTGGAGGGTCAAGGCAATAAGAGTGGATACAGCTAGTTTGGCAAATCTGACAGTGGATAAGAAGATCTGCAGGGTATGGGCTTTGACAATGACAACAGACAGAGGGGAGCGGGACCTGAAACATGAAGAAGGTAAAACTGTGAGATTTCACAGAGATGGAATTCGTTTCCTGCCCAGGACATTGTATTATCAACGTGGGAATGCTAACATGGCTCCATAGCAAAAAAGAAAAGAAAAAACATGCATAGATTCTACTAATGCACCAATGGGCACATGTCAAGAATAATTCCTTCAATGCCGATCTGAAACACACCTGGGTCGCAGAACGGACAGCTCCAACTTCTGGAACAATGAATATGTCCTGCGATGATGATGCAAGAGGAATCGTTTGAGAGTAAATTTTCTGGTCCAGAGAGGCTGCACCCTCAACTCTTGTAATGCTGGCAAAACTCGCTTTACATAAGGGGCATGTAGTCTCCTTTCTGTTTGATGCCTGTATTGAATGTCAAAGGCTCATCAGATACTTTACAGAATATGTTGGGCGACCAGTGACATATAGTTTGGGAATAATGTAGATAAATACGAAACAATCTAATTTAAGCTTATCCCACAATTGTCCAGTGACATGGATTTATAATATCAAAGCTAATCTCGCGTCGTCACAAGTCATGACAGGACTAATGGGATAAAAAACAGTGACTTCTAAAACAGGAAGTAGAAAAAATACGTTTTAGCTTCTTGTGAGTCGCACAAAAACATAGTTTGGCAACACCAAATCTACAGCAGGAGAAAAGAATACATGGTTACTATCTGATTCTGAGTGGTTCACTTTCAGAAAGTAGAATGTGCAGTATCTCAAGTACATAGAATGAAAAGCAAGTTAGAATGGGCAAAAACAAAGAACTCCAGACATACCATGTGATCAGCCCAATTCTGGATGCATGAGAAGCAAAAGCGATGTCCACATGGCAAAACCCCTCTTGTTGAACTAAACTCTGTCCAGCATATTACACATGAAAGCTCTACTGTGTGTCGTGTGGTAGAATGGTCGACTAGATTCCTATCTTCATGTTGTCCATTCACATTCTGAAATTTAGGGCTGATCTCGTGCGAGTTTCTCCCCTTGTCATCCGCTTCATCATCTTGGTGTAAGATTGTGTCTCCGAGAGAACAAACATCATTCCTGTGGTTGACTTCAGGTCTACTGTTGTCATGCCCAGCAGAGGTAGTCTCAGGCCTTTTGCTAATGCTTGCCTGGACTTCCTCCATCAAGTCATTTGAATCATTAGATACGCTTGAAGCAGTGGGCCTATTGATGATATTTGCCCCTGTTATTCTTTGTGGTTCGAAATCATCAGTAGCTAACTCACTGACGTCACTTCTAGCATTCTTTCTGACAAGTCTCCTACTTCTACGTGAAGTTTCTGCCAGATCCGTCCACATGCTTAACTCATCGTCCCTTGTTCTCTGCTTGAATGAGAAATTGGGCAAGTAATCTGGTTCTTCACACTTCTCAATTGTCAAGGACAAAAACAGAAGGTAAGGTATCAGGTTCGTAACAAATAATAACCTGTACTACGATAGAAGAATCACAAAATATATAGAAAACTAAGTTACGGTTTTGTGTGATCTGTATTGACATGGGCATTTTCATATTTGATAATAGATATAGGCTCTCCAACTCTCCTTTTATTGCAATTAACCTAAAGAATCTCAAATCGTATGTACCTCAGGCTCATGCATAGACCTTCTGATATTTGTCTTTCTTTGCCGTTTCTCTTTAATAGCTTCCTTGACCACCTTTCTCTTAAATCGTTGTCGAGCAGTTTTGGTGCTCCCTGGTTTGGGGAACAAATTCTGCAAGATAATTATAACCAGCATATTTTTTGTCATGCATAAACCTCAGGCTCCTACTACTCGTTGCACTAGAAATAGTATCATCTAAGACCCAAAAGGCTCATTGGCATGGAAGGAGTCATGCAAAATCTCTATAGCTTAATGTGTGAATCTTACAATTTTTGTGCCCTATAGTTCCAACAGGACTCCATCTTACCCTTGCAAACCACAAAAACAAGTACTCTGACGAACGGATTATGTTACCTCATCTAGCAGCCAGCCATCGTCGGAAACATCATTTTCAATCTCATCAGAATCCAAATCGATCACATTGTTAAGGTGATCATGTACATTCAATTTATTCAAAATCAGCTTATTTTCAACTAGCTGGCTTGCTCTTCTCCTGTCAACGGGCAGGTCATTCACGAAACCTGCTTCTTCGCCACTGCACATGACCAAAACAACGGAAGCTCACTTGAATACCATGTTTTGGTGGCAGCATTGGATAAGTAATGACAAGCCACCCTAATGCTGTCATAGCAAAACTAAGTACCAGATAAGAGTACAGCATCATTTCATAAGAGCAAGTATAAATAAGTTGTTGCATTAGAGTTTATCTCTTCCCATCATCATTTTTTAACAACCCATTATAGCTATAATTATGCAATGATTCTTTAAATAAGATAAGGGACCTCTTCTCTTTTAAATATTTGCACATTGAATCATCCAACTGATCAAAGTATTAACATATCATCAATCGATGCTTTGCCGCTTATCATACAGGCACCAATTAACTAATTTTCAGTAATCATCTAAGACATAAAATTTTTGGAGATATAAACGTATACAGTCATACAGATAAAAATCACAATATTGACAGTTCAGAAGTCAGATTACATGAGCATGTTTACTGCACAAACCAAACCTATTCTGGACTTTCTAGTAGTTTTACTTGCCATCCTAATCATACAGCATTATACATCATCTCCAAGTGTATGAAAAAAACAGTTGGCTATCTGATCAAGGAGAATGAAACAAGCTCTTGGCGATAATACGGGTAAGATGGCAATAGATTCTAAATTAATATTGTACACGTACGCCTATATACATCTTTACCCTTCCCCTAATCTGAACTAGGTAAAAGCCTCATCAGAAGCATTGGGTGAATGATAGTCAGGTAAGTTGGTAACCATATAGCTGTGGCACATGTAAGCTAAACTATTTTTTAACTTAGCAATCACTTCTTTAAGTGCTTATGTTGGACTATAAAATCTACCTGGTTGGTCTGAGGAATAGAATTCTTGGGCTTTTGTATTTGTTTTCCCTATTTGGTTGTAGAAACCTTTGACTCCCAAAACTACTCACAGAAATCTTTGTGCACTCAAAATTCTATGAGACAACCATTAACCTGTATAGAAAAGACGACTTCTTGCCATAAATCATGCTACTACTTGGTATTGCTGTATCGGAACAAACAAGTCATGTACAGAAACATTTACACCACCTGCAGCCCTCAGCATTGTGTAACCAAATCATATATGAGCACGACCAATCAACTGAAGATTCCGGGGATTGTCCTTACCTTTGTTGAGCATAAGGACTCTCCGGAAGGCGCTTCTTTTCCTTAATGCAGTCCTCAAACCACCGATGATTGACAACTAGAGTTCCAAACTTCCTTGCAAGTTCATACTTCTCTCCTTTAAACTTCCAACAAACCTGTCCACACCATTAATCTTCTATAACGTTCGCAGCACAAAAACCCAAATGTAGAAACTGAATAGAGTAACACAATTGAACAAACATATTGGGTACAATCACTACTTGGTCCTCACAACCACAATTTCCACTTAAACACGCTCCTAACCCTATCAAATCTTCCGAGGGTCTTCAATCTGGCGTTGTCAGATGCAGCCAATGCTAGATATAAACCACTAACCCCTTTCGGCAAAAACCTGGATAAGACGGTCTTACGATAGGACCTGCTGAATCCTAAATTTTCGGCCTTAGCTATTAATATTTCACAAATTCTTAGATACAACCGTCTACTTTTATATCTCCCAAGACTTTCCGTATTTATTGTACGTCGAAAGCTCACCCCATACCCTCGCAATATCCTGTCATAGGACCGTCTTACCTAATCATCACCCTAAACTTATTTCCCCATCACACCGACATTTTCTTCGATCCTAAAATATGTATCTAACATCAAACCCCAACAAAAAATCACCCAATTTGAACACTTTCCTCCGCAACAATTCAGCAAAATATGCAAAATATCTAATCATTTCAGCTAATAACCTAAAATCATTAAAAAAAATCAAAAGAGACATAACAACCCACCAAATGGGTAATAGATTTCGACATTTTACCGACGTAATTGGCGCCGGCGTCGGTAATCAGCTTAATGAGCTTGGACCGCTGGGACCCATGGTAGCCACTAACCGTGGCAACAACTTTTTCCATTCCTTTGACCATCTCTCTGCAAAATTAAACCCTGTAATTGAAATTAAAACATTAGGGTATGTATAAATTGACTACCAAAGTAAGAGATTAATGAAATGTGAAATTGAGCTTTGAAACCCTAATTTTAATTTTTTTGGTGATAAATTGAAACCCTAATTAAGTGTATGTAATTTTTACCTTTGGTGGAAAGTTCTAGCTTTTGCCGGGAAATGACAATTTTTGAAATGTTTTGTGGGTGTCTTAGCTGGCAGTCGGGCGGGTCGAGTCAGTTTCGGGTGGGTTGTCGCGGGTCGCGTCAACTCGGGCTCGGATCAATGTAGTCATGACATCTTTCGGATCGGGTTTGGATCGGGTCCAATGATGTTAAGTTATAGTAGTATGAAGTACCATGTAATTTAATTTTTTAAGTATGGGCGTTTGGTTTCGGATCGGGTCATTTTTGAGTCAAAATAATAGCGAGTCGAGTAAATATGTTATACTATATCGAGAGGAAAAAGTTTTATTAAACATTGTGTAGCAAGTTTTATAAAATAATACGGGTTAACTATAAACAAAAACTTGCATCATTTTCGATGAGAGTTAGTTATAATGCAATTACTTTTTGAGTTTAAGATCTATGTTGGATCTGTTCGAGTTAGAACACATTTCAAATTGATTTGATTTTGGGTCAACTCAGGTATAGTTAGGGTCTATTTTGGGTTATATAGGATTTCGCTTAAGCATCGAATCAAAACATTTTGAGCGGTATGGTTCAGGTCAGTCTTACTAACTCTTGGCCTTGTATTAATTTTTTTTTATTAAAACTTTTTTTTCTAGAACTATCTTTGAAAGCTCTTAAATACTGATGAATCAAGTCTTATGTTAGTTGATTGCATTTTCCATCCACATTATTGTCTCATAACATGCACAAGTGTCATATACCCCAGACACCCCCCCTCCCCCCACTCTTCTCATTTTTCGTACCAAACTTCCCTCGTCATTTGTCAAATTCACAACACCATAAGCTCTTTCCTTTCTTTTACCACCACTACAAGCACTCCCATATTAACCAGCATCCAACCCAATTATACATAAATTTTGTCATAATCACATTTGTTGAGAATTATACCACCACGGTCGTCATAAAGCATCCATATGATTGTCATACATTAAGTAAGTGGCCAAATTTTGTTTTAAATAATAGGTTTGCAATTCAAATTAGGTTTATGGTTCGATCAAATTGGATTAAAACTAGGCTTATGATTTATTCAATTTTAAATTAGAGGTTAGGGGTTTGTACTTTGTACTTGCCATCTCTATTCAACAGCATACAATTCTTCTTACCTTTGTAGGGATAAATTTATCACCTTTGTCAATAAGAGAAAGGAAGAAAAAAAGGTGAAAATGACAAGTTAGAAATAGTGATGTAACACTCTGATTTAGCTATTTGCTTAAATCCTCAATTTTGATCACAATCATACTTAATAATCAATATTCATAGTAGAAAAACCCATAACATATTAACATCAAAGCAATGATTTTTACACCCTTATGTATGAGTATTATTCTCACATATACAAGTGTAAAAAAACAAATTGAATTAGTGTAGTAATCAGTACCCACCTTTCTAAATCAAACCAAACCAAGTCAAAATTCATTTAGCTTTAGATCCACATTGACACATATCTAGCCATTCCTAAGAACAAAAGAGAGAGCTAACTAAAATTTTCACCCAAAAATAGTGAACAACGTTTTAGGAAGCAAAGATGTAAGCCAATATGTTTCACAAAATTTATTCAAAAGCTAACTGAGAACTGGAAAGGTAGCTGAAAAATAGAAAAGTAAGTTGAAAACCAAACTGAAAAATGAAAATGAATGATAAATGATTAACTGATGAACGTTTAGTAAAGTTTATAGCTGGCAAACGGGGCGTGTCGTTTTGTCGGGTTGTACTACTTTTTAGGTAATTTTAAAGCGAAATCAAACATTATGATTATAATTTTCAATTTTACTTACATATATGGGTCAATATTCATCTGTTAAGAAGGTACAACATTTGATTGCACCATACTTGGCTTACCCCGAAAATTCGTATGTATAATAAACGGGTCATTTGTGTTGAATTATTGTTTCGCACTCCAACTCTAGCCTGATCCATTTGAGTCTCGTGTCGACCCAAGTACTTAAACGGGTCAAAACCCTCTACTCGAACCCACTAACTTCGTGTCCGATTCGAGTCGTGTTTTCTTGTTGTGTCACGTTTTGCCGCAAGGACAATCAAAATATGTAAAATGACATACTCCTCCGTAGAATGTTATTACTACCATTATTTTTCTCATAGCTAAACAGAAAAGAGGCAAAATGTTTTTATGAATTTACAAATAGTCACCTGATATAATTTGTCAAATACCATACCAATGACGTAGTAACTAATACTCTGTACTACAACTGATCAAACTAATACATCAATAGTAAATGATCAGTAATTCACTGCTGCGGTAAAACAAAGAATTCACAGTACACTTCAGCTCAGCAGTAAAAAACCAAAGACGTAACTAAAAAAATCAACTAAATTTCAACGAATTTTCCTTCCCTTTTTCACTTTTTACCCAACACATGCACTTTCAACTTTCCTTCCCTAAATCACAAACCCAGCTCAAGTAAGTCAACCCACCCCAATGGATTCACTCACCACCAAATCCAGGGTCAGAGTAGGGGTAACAATATTATTTACAGCGGTAATTATAGCAGCTGGGGCATACGGGTTACTAAAACCGGTTAAAAATGGGTGCACAATGACGTACATGTACCCGACATACATACCCATCAGCAGTAGTAATAGTAATAATGATGATAAGTATGGGTTGTATTTGTACCATGAAGGGTGGAAAAAGATTGACTTTGATTTACATCTTAGGGAAATTAGTGGTGTTCCTATTTTGTTCATTCCTGGTAATGGTGGTAGCTATAAGCAGGTAGTACCTACTTTTATATTTACTCTTTCTATTTTTAGTAACTAATGTTGATTTTGTTACTATGATCAGTCATTCTATTTTTAGTAATAAAATGTAGGTTGTAGTTTTTTCTGTTTCAACCAAGGCATTATGGTTTATGGACATTAAATTTGGGTTTGCTTCTAGATTTGTTGCTAAATACGTACTGATAGTGTATCTTGATGCATTAATGTACAGTATTAGTTACTCAGACCGGTATTAATTTGGTTTTATTGTGGAGATATATTTCTTTTTCTGTTTTTATTTTCTGTTTTAGTATTTTAATAATTCGTTATGATTGTTATCATTTATTATATATTTTTTTTTGAGTTTTATGGTGGAGTGAAGACAGAGTAAAATGCGGCTTAAGATCGAGATTAGATGATGAGAGTAGTGTAAAATCCATGAAAACTAAGGTTAACGCGGTTTCGGGTATTAATTCGGTTTTATAATGGAGATATATATATACTTTCTGCTTTTAATATTATTAGCATTATTATCATTTTAAAGATTTATGGTGTAATACATTGTTCATTGGACGAAGTAAAATGCGGCTTAGAATTTAGATGATCAGAGTAGTGTAAAATCCTAAACCCTAAGTTTAACGCGGTTTCGGATAATGAAAGGAGTTTTTTGCGAAATTGCCGTTGTTGTTTTGTGCGATTTGGCGTATGGAGTCAGGATCGAGTTTACTTGTGGAAGTAATGGATCACTTTACCAACGACGTGACAGTCATGGAGTCGGACTCTTTAAGAAATGTTCGATATGTAAGAAGTTTCTGGCATGGAAATGTTTTAGCTATTATATGTCGTTCTATTATCTGTAAGATCATATCGGGTGTCTGATAAGGTAATGGCAAGGCAGACATGAGACGGAATGATAAGGTCTTATGCTATGCGACTGATCCGGTTAGGACTGCAAGGCGTTTCAGAATGATTTTAGTTTCAAGAATTCTGACTGTAACTCGGTTTTAGATCTGGACATCCCAGCTAGGTGCTTATCATTCCTCACTCCTGGTGATTTTGGTCGAAATCGGGCATTGGAGTTGATTATGAAGTGGCATCCCTGTTTGTTGTAATTTTACCGTACCTTAACTTGCTACTGGAAGACGATGGAAAATAATATCTCAGCTAACTCTGA
Organism: Corrigiola litoralis; assembly: GCA_901111285.1. NCBI lineage: Eukaryota > Viridiplantae > Streptophyta > Magnoliopsida > Caryophyllales > Caryophyllaceae > Corrigiola > Corrigiola litoralis. The sequence continues at coordinate 42,104 of CAAKMY010044691.1, read as the reverse complement.
TTAATTTGGTCGAATAATGAATTGGGTGCTTCAAGCTCCAGTACGCGTTGAGTAAAATTCATGCTAAATTGTACCTGTGCATTTAATTTTCATAGTACAGTTGTGAGCAATAATATTTGGTTCTAGGGTGTCAGTGATAAAACAAGGTTGTTTGTACCTTGCACACATCATGGATACTGAAGAAGGGTCATGGCTCTGGATTGGTGTGTCTTAAAAAGTCATCATGTACCCGTTAAATGTATCAAAGTTGGTTCATGACCATATACATGTTATTGAAGTACTTAGAAATTGAATAGTGAGGAGGAAAATAGAAGAACCTATATAGGATAAAGCACAATCATTGTGAGCTAAAAAAAAAAAAACAGCATAGTTTTGATAATTCAGTTGGTGTGACTTATTCTCTTACCTCTGCATGCATCAACGTTTGATCAACTTAGTGATTTATGACTATATGACATCATTTACTTGAAGAAACTTTCAATTTGTTGTTCTTTTAGTAGTACAAATTACAAAATCTGCTACTGCTGGTTCTGTTAAGGTTGATGCAAAGAAAAAGAGGGAAAATAGATAAGTTGCTTATTCAGAGTTTTTTCTTGATTTGTTCCTCATAGGTGCGGTCAATTGCAAAAGAGTCGTACTGGGCATATACCAATGGGCCACTTGAGCGAAGTTATTATCAAGAAGCTTCCCTGAGTCCAGAGAATGGAGGCTTGGACATAAATGCTGCTAACTTTTCTCTACCTAATCAATATTCTTCTATGTTGGACTGGTTTGCCGTGGATTTGGGTGGAGAACATTCAGCAATGGATACCAAGATCATAGAAGAGCACACAGAGTATGTTGTATCTGCCATTCACCGGGTATGGTTACATACTCTTTGTAACTTGTAGTTTTTAAATATTTGAAGTCCTTTTTTCATTGGATGTTCTGTTTCAACAATGGATCTATGATAAAACACCTCTAGTTGCTACTGCTTCCTTTGTAGAGAGTCATATGATATTATGTTGGGTTCATATGATGGTTGTTTTGCTGGAATTTGGATGCGCAAACAGATATTGGATCAGTATAAGAGGTCCTATGATGCTAGAGCTAGGGAAGGAGCTGCGACTTCTGGGGAACCGCCAAAAAGTGTTATATTAGTTGGTCATTCGATGGGAGGTTTTGTTGCTAGAGCAGCAGCTGTTCATCCAAATCTACGGAAATCAGCTGTTGGAACTATTGTTACACTTTCAAGTCCACACCAGTAAGCTCTTTACTTTACAACGATCTGCTTAACTTAAGGACATAAAATTTCGATAGTTTTATCTAACAAGAGACAACTCTCTACAGGGCACCTCCTGTCACGTTGCAGCCATCTTTGGGATATTACTATGCGTCCATTAATCAGAAATGGCGAGAAGGATATCAAAGTCAAGTTCCTTATGCTCAAAATTATGTGTCACATACGGCGCTCTCTAATGTTGTAGTTGTCTCGATTTCTGGCGGAATCAATGATTACCAGGTTTGTCTATGTTGTACTTCTCCTTTTGACTGGGCTGATTATCTCATTTTTATGCCTATTTAGATGGTCAATATCTTCCATTTTTGGAAAATAAATGCATACAGTTCAACAATTATTACTGAAGAGTTAGTTCAAGTGAACTTCTTGGGTGCTTGTGGACTTAAACTTATCCCTGACATTTACATGCCATGACACAATATACTGAAGTACTGAACAAGGCCTTAATCTTTCTCTATCTTCTATATCACTACCCTCAGTTTTTCATTTCCCATAGCTTTGATGGTAGGTGCCTTGATGTGTGGATTCTAATTATTCTGGTCACTTATCTGGGTGTATTTCAAAAAGAACAAAGATGTGTTAGTTATAAATTGCCGAGTAATTCTTCTGTAGGACGGTCTCATGGATTAGTTCTGTAGAAAAAAACTGGGCTAAGGTGATTACTTACGGCGTGTTGCTGGGGAGGGGGAAAGGGGGATGATTGAGAGCTTTTGAAGTCATCTTGGCTTGAAATGCCATAAAAGTCGGCTAAAAATCCTTGTGGTCACTTGAAGCCCACTCACCATGTCTTGATAAGCTTTTTATGAGACTATCTCATACAACACCTTCTCTACAAAGCCACAAATTTGATTAACAGTTGCAGTCAAACACCTGGATGCTAATTTTTGTTTTTGTGTCACACCTTTCTTCTGGTCAGGTGGAATACAAAACAGATATCACCTGTAGTGCGTTCCTGTCATAGTGTCAGACAAGGTGGAACTTGTAACTTTGTAAATAATGATGGGCATCTTTGCGCAGCTTCAAAACAAGAAACAGATCTAGGTGGTTTTCTCACAAGTGACTCTTTTTTTATATCAGACCCTTGTCCCATATCAACACTAATTTTGAATAACAAACAACTGATACTCATCAGTAAGTCCGGAGAGTTTCAATTAAGGCCAGTGGCACCCTTAATCTGTTGGCAAACTCCAAACTTGATCCCACCAGCTACTAACTGAGCTACATATCCTACCACTTAGTAAAACTAAAGAAAAGGAGCATGTCTGCCAAAATGGCAAGACAATTACTCTTTGGTTGGCACGCTGCAAAATACAAATAAGCTGCCACTCTTAAGTTATTGGCTTCAAATCATTTTAGTTCATAATGAGGGTCAAAGACCAGTTCAATTAATACAATGGGGGAGGGGTACTCGAACTTGTGACCAAGATCTCACTGACACCGGCTGTGATAAGTTAAAGTGATAAGACGAAGACCTTGGCGAGGTATTATATTAGCATTTAGATGGCCTAAATCTCTGAAGGTAAAACAGTCATAATCGTGTTGTTAAACACTTAAACACATTGGGTGTTCCAAGTTGGCTTCTAATTGTTTTTATTGGGATTTTTGTTTATGGTTGTAATCCAAGCCTGGCACAGTTCCTTTGCTTCTTATTTTTGTTTATGGTTGTAATCCAAGCCTGGCACAGTTCCTTTGCTTCTTTCCATTACAGCTTTCCAGTTTTTAACTACGATGGTGAATTTACATTCATCTGCAAATTACGATATATCCTGCTGAACATTTTAGTCGAAAACATTATTACATCCTGAAATTAGGGAGTCCTATTTATAGTTTATGGTTGTAATCCAAGCCTGGCACAGTTCCTTTGCTTCTTTCCATTATAACTTTCCAGTTTTTAACTACAATGGTGAATTTACATTCATCTGCAAATTACGATACATCCTACTGAACATTTTAGTTGAAAACATTATTACATCCTGAAATTAGGGAGTCCTATTAATAGGATATTAGGATGACAGAATTTCATAAAGTTTTCAAATTACGTCCTGCAAGTAATGTAAGAAGGTGAGGACTTAACTGCAATGCTGTTAATGTTAGTTTTGTCAATAGGGTCCTTTGTTAGGCTCCTGAATATGCATTCGTCCTTTTTGTTACTGAGTGTTTAAAGTTATATGCTGCCTTCTTGATGTGCATTCTAACTAGATTTCACCATCTCTAAAGGTGCGGTCAAAGCTAGAATCTCTTGATGGTATTGTGCCTCCCACTCATGGCTTTATGATCAGCAGTATAGAAATGAAGAATGTTTGGTTGTCAATGGAACACCAGGCAATTTTATGGTGCAATCAGCTTGTTGTACAAGTAAGAATCAGGCTTCTCATAGTGCCATAGCTAAGATAAATTTTTTGTATACTACTTCTGTTCAGAGTTCTGAATCATCTACTTTTGATGTAGGTGTCACACACGCTCCTTAGTTTGGTAGATCCCGAAACAGGCCATCCGTTCATTGATAGACCAAGAAGACTTGCAGTATTTACAAAGATGCTTCATAGTGGGTTGCGGCATGGTTCTAATTTGATTGGTCAATCACCTGTACAACGAAGTCGTCTGCCTGTTGGTGACGATGGAAGCTATTCTCATGGTATTTTCTCTCGTGCTACTAAGTCAAAATGCTTCAGAATTAAATTTTAAAAGTTGAGTATTTGTGTTGAGGACGAATTCAAAATAGGGGAGAATATGCTGGTGATGACTTTGTAGTGTGAGAAGACACAGGGAAAAAGAGAAGGGGAGAATATACAAACTAATAGACAATGTAAATATGTGAAGTATTTATTTGCTACCTTAATTAGTTATGTAATCACGGTGTAATCTTTGACCAAATCTTGTAATCGGATTATACATACTACTTCTCATAATCAGTTAATTACCCTCATCAGTTAACATGGTATCAGAGCACACGGTGGCCACGAGCATGATTCTTCCACAACCGCACCCAGGTGGAGCACAAAAGGCAAAGTAATGGCCTTTTGGTTCTTCCCACTAGGTTCCTGAAATGAATGGGGGGTTGGATTGGGCTTGCACTGTTAAAGTTTAAAAAAAAAATTATCGTTTTGTCTACGACATAAAGCTGCTACATTCATTCAGATAATATCAAAGGAAACAATGATATTCAAAAATAGAAAGAAAGTGGTGTAGGAATATAGGAAGTTTTGGAACAGCCCCGACGCCCCAAAGAAAAGAACTAGCTCAAGTGGTTAGAGCTCTCTTACCCCAATCATAAGGTTGGGGGTTCGGTTCTTATCAACGACTTTGTGCGCGCACATTCAAACTAAAAATATAGGAGCAGCCCCTTCTCATGTATCAAGACGAGGATTGGTCTATCACCTATTCACCTGTGGCTTTTTCCCGAGAACGTAGTATATAATACAATGGAGAAGTAACGGAGGAGTCCTGTTGCTTATCCTTTCAATTATGCTGAGCTTATGCCTTTCTTGATTGCTTTCATTTTTTTTATTTTGGATCAAAATTCACATTGCAGGATCTCATGCATACTCCATACCTGCTTGTCCTAAGAAAATTCTATGGACTCTGGACAGTCTTGAGAGGGACCTTTATATTCAGACGACTACAGTCACCGTCTTAGCAATGGATGGCAGGAGGCGGTGGTTGGATATCGATAAGCTGGTTAGTTTGGTACTTTGGTCATTATGGAGACTCATCACATTAATTTTTCCTTTCTTTTCCTTCTCTTTCAATGCTATCTGTAGAAATTGCATGTTAGAGTGATAGAAAACATAAAAGATAAGGATATGATCTAATCCATCTCATGTTGCCAGCTAGTTATACTGGTGCTCATTCAGCTCTCATTTTCACCTGGCGAGTTGGAAAAATAAATATGAAGAATAATCTCCCCCAGCCCTTCCCCAACCTACGGAGGAGTGTGAAAGATGATGAAATAGAGGTTTGCAGATGGCCAACAATCATTGATTTTTTGTCATATGCGTACATTCAGATCTTAAAGTCTGGTTTTGTTTACTCGGTGCTTTTTATTTGAATTTTTTGCAAGGGTACTTAACTTGTCAGTGGAATGTTTTGGAAGGGTACTCTACCTAGTATTACAGTTGAATCTGTAAAAAAACATCCTTTGTTTGTAGTCTTCTGTTGGACATCTATAGACAGGTTGTGATTTATCAAACATTAGTTCCCAATTTATAGGTTGAGGAGCAAATGTTAATTGTTCAAAGTTTTCTACTTTCTACTCTTTGCATATCTCTTCTCCTTGTATTACTACTCTAGTACTCTTAATCCTTCATAATAGTGTATGCTTGTGTTTAGGGTTCGAATGGGAAAAGCCATTTCGTGCTTGTCACAAACCTTTCTCCGTGTTATGGGATGCGAATTCATCTGTGGCCTGAAAAGAGCAATAGTTCATCAGACTTACCTCTGAGTAAGAGAGTAGTCGAGATGACGACAAGAATGGCACAAATTCCATCAGGACCAGCCCCAAAGCAGGTATCAGCCTGATACATTACATGCGACCCTGAATTTAGTTAACTTCTGTTTATCATCATCCTTGAAACAAGTACTTGCTTTCATACCAAGGTTTTTTCTTTCTACCCATCCCAGTTTTCAAGTAATATGATTGATGGAAATAATCTTCGCTCAATTGTATCATGTTAAATAACATCCTTCTATTGTAATTTCTCAGATTGAACCAGGGAGTCAGACTGAACAGCCTCCTCCTTCTGGTGTATTTTGGTTGACCCCTGAAGTTATGAACGGATTCAAATTCATAACCATTTCGGTTGCTCCGCGTCCGGTATTGTCTTGTCACTAACTAATGATTTTCTATTCTCTACCCAAGGTGGCACTATTAACTTCTAACTTTACCTATGGACTTCTTGTTTAGACTGTTTCTGGAAGACCTCCACCAGCAGCTTCAATGGCAGTTGGACAGTTCTTCAACCTAGATGCAGGGGTTACGGAATTTTCTCCATCATCATTACTTCTGTCTGCGTTTTCACAGAAGGTTTAGCTTTCCTCAATTAACGTATACTATAGGTCATCTAAAGTGATTCACAGTGTTCACTATTCTCAACTCTGGATATGCAGGAAGTGTCATTCAAGGAGGATCATCCTCTTGCTCTCGATCTTTCATTTACCATCAGTTTAGGCCTCTTACCTGTAAAACTGTCTTTAACAACAACTGGTTGTGGAATAAAAAATTCAGGGATTTCGGATCAGGAGGATGCTGATGCTGAAAATAGTAGTAAGAACTCTCTCATTTTCTGAACCACTTGTGTTTTGTCGTAGTGTGTTAGTATGATGTTCCTTAGATTTTGTAAACTGACACACTTGGTTTGTGGAGCCTTTATACTATATAGATTCCTTGTTGTTCCAAGCTTCATCCACTGATTACTCAATAGAAAGAGTTCTCGTCTCACTCTGGTTTTTCGTTTCTTTCCTTCATCTAGGTCTCATGTATCATGCTCCAAAATGATATCAAGGTTCCGTACCTTTAATTTTCTTGGTTTGATTTTGATGAACCTGGGCTCCTAGTTTGTTTCTTAGGGATGATCTCTTCTAATATACCTACTAGAGTTTCTCGTTGAGTCTAGTCAATCGAAGGCATTTTCATTAAGAAAGACAAGAAAAGGCTGATCTTTCATCTTCTGCTTGTTTTGTATTTAACTCTCTTTCTCTGCTTTTTTTCAAATCTTCAAGTTTGCTTGATTATCTCTGTGACGGCATTTATGACCTATTGAATGTTAAACATCCTAACAGTGGGCCTGCAGATATCATGCAGTTAAATAATGTTCTATTCAACTATGTTTCGTTACTCTTCTCCTTCCCTGTTTCTAGCTACCAGTAGGCAGTGATTGTCTCTACGCTTTTCACACTTCTTTTCTTGTTTTTATTGGAAGATTTTTTGCTTTATTTATCTTCGTATTCTTGTAAATTGGGTTTAAGTTCGAAAGTGATGTTCTCAGAGTCTCAGTTCTTGGGGGCAGGAAAGCTTGCAGTTTCAGTTGTTTTAGGTTGTTCTGTCCTTGCTGGACTTGCACAGAGTGCCAGAGTACTTTTCTTTTGGTATTAGGACTCTCTAACTTGAGGAGTTACTCTGGTGGATGGATCTGAATTTCTTTCTCTTACAATTATCTAAGACAGTGGCAAGTGATGTTCCTGCATGCTAATCTATATTTGTAATGCAAATTAAAAAGTTGATTTTGGAATGAAACAAATTCTTTAACCGAAAAGGGGTATATTTTTTGCGAACTTTTGTCCTCTGATGTATACTTTATTTGCTTTGTTTTAATTTTGCTGTTGTGAATTTCTTATCACATCAGGGCTCTGCAAGTTGCGATGTTTTCCAGCTGTGGCATTGGCGTGGGACAGGACAGCTGGTCTTCATGTGTACCCCAACTTGAATTCTGAGACGATAACTGTAGATTCTGCACCAGCACTCTGGAATTCCGTGCAAGGATCAGAGAAAACAACTGTTTTGTTATTGGTATGTATATGCATTTTCTAGGCTTTCCTATCAACTTCAATCTATGGAACTACAGATTAATAATTACTTAGGATTCATTTGTTTAGTATATAAGCTATAAATTTAATCCTTTCTTCTTCTTCTTCATGATTTCTGCAGGTGGATCCTCATTGTGCATACAAAACTAGCTTCTCTATTTCCATTACTGCTGCTTCAAGTAGATTTCTGCTTTTATACTGTTCTAAGGTGATGATGACTCGTTATTCTTATCTTTTTTTCGACTTTTTTATGCTGCAATTTCTTTGCTGTTTGCCTGCACACCATTAGTTACATCTTCATATACTTTATATAAACAAATTCCATGGCGTTTTATAATATTCATCTGGTCCTTTAAGATTTGAACTCCTACTCATAGATTAGAGGAGACTTGTGTTTTATTTTAACACGGAGCATGCTTTTCTCTTGATTAAGGTTTATTCTAATTTGTAAAGTTTTGGATGATCTGATTTTCTTAAGTTTCTGAGTGGCAAACAGATGAAGCTTTTCATTATTGTGGGAGTTACTCATACGAGTTTCAGGCCATATTATGGAATTGCTTTTGTAGCCCCGTTTGGTAATTTTCACTGTCAAAATTTGAAATAGCCATGGTCCAATTATGTGCTTTGGTTGAAGTACTGTTGTTTGTGTCTGTGTTTCATATAAGATAGTTCGCGATTGACAAATTTATTTTTCATATTGTTTGACTAAACCATATATACGGTTGTTGTGTAATTTTAGAATCAACGATTTAATTGGTAGAACTGAAATTGCAAATATGGGTTCAATAATGGCAAATGCTACTAAATATAGTTGGTTGTGATTGCTATTTAACACCTGCCACATCTATTTATTTGATAATTAGAAAAATATAGAGAAAGTCACTCGTTCCTAATCATCCTCTCAATAATAAATATGAAAGTGATACAGATTCACAATTTACATTCGTAGCCACTTCAGCTTTCAAGTATATAAGTTTGGTGGGTCAACGTTTAAGATTAAGGGATCACTTCAAAAACGTAATTGCTATCTAACGTTATTTTGTAAGAAGTGACCCATTTACTTTGACTTCAGCTAAGACCATCTCACCTGATAGTTTTGTGACCCAGCCAACGTTTGTTTTCATTTCCCAAGTACTATATGACCTTGGACATGGGTTCATTGTGAGGTGATAGAAAAGTGGCTCACATCACAGTTCACACCTTGAAGTCTAGGTCAATTTGATTGCCAAAAGTCAAACCTTACCTATTTCCTTCAGGCGCTATCACTGTCTTATACAACTGCTTCAAAGACCTAATCGCAGATGTTTGATAAATGCCAAATCTATAGCATTTATAAGTTTCATTCATCAAAAGGTTAATCAAGCAAATAGGTACGTGATTTGGATGTTATTTTAGGAGTCACTAAGCTGTTGTGTTAATGTTGTTAAAGATCCACATATATAGTTTAAATCCATGAGGCTTGGCATACCTTGTTGACGTCAAAGGTTCATTAGATCTTAATTTTATGGTTTTTTTTTGGCTGGTTACAGATACTCGGTCTTGCCATTGCTGTAGTCTTGTTTGCTCTTATGAGGCAAGCACGTGCTTGGGAGCTTGGCATGTCTATGCCTTCGATGCTGACATCTGTTGAGTATAATATGAGGGTGCCTTTCCCATTTCTTCTGATGACTGCTGTTCCTCTGATGATTCTGTTGGTGCTTTCAATCCTCTGGTTTCATCCGATTCCATCAGTTTTGAGCTTTCTTGCTGTATCATTTGCCTGTTACGCGGCTGCAAATGGTTTTGTAATAATTTTGATATTGATATCGCAATGGGTCTTCAATGCTGCTGCCGTTGCACATGTTTTCTTCAAGAAACAGTAAGTTGTTTACCCATATCCCCACTTTTGCCTATTCCTTTTATTGTATCATGCTTTTGACTGGACGAAGTTCGCTCTTTGTTTGGCCACAAGGCAACTTAAAGTTGGCTCTCTTTTAAATAGATATTTTCTCTATATTACGTTCATAGGTGCATCAGAAGACATTGTGAACAGATTGACAACTTGCTGAATGAAATGCCTCTACTTTCTGTTTCTTTTTTGTTTCTTCCACGTGTTTAATCTTTTTTTTTTGGTCTCCTTTTTACGGTCCAGGTGCCAAGGGTTGGAAGGGAACGTCTGTTTGGTTTTCATTCAGTGGTTCGTCAACCTTGCCTCCAAGATTTTTTCATTTAAGGTATTCACTTCAACATTGACAAATTAGTCATTCTATCTTCGCATACTTCGTCACAATGTTGTTGTAATGTATACTTATACCGGTTAAGCCTTTGAATTGTTGTCTGTAATACTTCTTAGTTTTGGCATTTCTCAATAATGAATAGAAAATTCGTGCCTTGTCTGGTTTTTGTTGAGACAGGTGGCGAGAGTTGTCAGATCCAGTCCAGCACTTGTTACAACCTTGGTAGCAATTATTCTGGTGTGCTTTGTTCATCCTGCAATTGGCTTATTGATACTGCTGCTATCGCATGCTTTATGCTGCCATAATTCATTGTGCAGGTAGGCGTTGCGAGTTGTTTCTCAAATACTCTTCGGCATTGTACTGATTAGTAGATAGTAGATACAAATGTCTATTCTATTTTTTAGGTCAAAATATCCTTTAGATAGATTAGATGGAAGAAAATTTTGACTTAAAGTCTAGAATGCTGAGTCGACATATTGTTTAGTGATCAATATGCTGGTTTAATACTGGAAATGTTCCCAAGTAAATGACATACTAAAACTTCCTGGTCAGCAACAATAAATTGAATTTAACCTTCCAGCACTTCTCGGCTTCTCGCTTGACCCTTGGGAATTGATATATGATGATTATTCTGGTTCTAAAGCTTGCTGTCTTTTTTGTTATAGATATTCTCGTCCTTTTTCTTTTGGTGATGGGAATTCTAAGAAGAGTCATTTTGTGACAGCTATTTGACAGCTTCCTTTCGCAGCCTAACACACAGAAAGGAATCATCTAATTCTAATGATAAGGGCGATGATGGATTGGACCTTTATGCCTATCAGCACAGAGGTCGATTGAAACCTTATACAACTGCTAACAGCACTTCTGGATCTGCTAACAGCTTTGGTGAGATACAACTGGAGATCTTCCACCACAGACATGGGATGCTAATTTTGCATTTTCTTGCAATGCTTATGTTCATTCCCTCACTTGTGGCATGGTTTCAGGTATGAATTCTCAGGTCTTGTAGGTTTTTCAAGAATATACCCTTTATTATTGCTCTTTTCTAGTACTCCCTTAGCTTCTCAATATAAGGCCAAAGTTGTTTTGTAATATGTCTCACGCTATAAGGCCACTTAGACCTAATTTTTACGTTATTCATATTTTGCCCTTTCTAGTATCTCCTGTCGACTAATAAGTGCACTAGTGATCTGCGGGGTATGATCATTAGAATGCACTTTCTCATCGATTAATAACTGTCTTAACCTCTGTGCGTAGACTATTTTGGTCGTACTTTGTGAAACAGAGGGAGTAATTAGCAACTCATTTACTTGTTAGTAGTATTTGTGTATGGCTGGACATTAACACTGCAGCTTGTCTAGCTTGTACATCATGTATTAGATGGAAATTATCAATTTAAACTCACCAACAAACAATAATATGTTTTAGGGCTAATAACCTGCAGCAGTAACATTCTACATATCCGTAGAGAGGTGCATGAAATTTTGGTTACCATCCTCAGAATTGTCTACTCTTTACTAAATTGTTTGAGTGGGATAAGTAGTCATCAGTGAAGAATTGTATCCTCCATTCTTAAATATTTTGACTCCCTGGTGCCCTCCGTTTCATATCATGACCCTATAAATTTGTAAAAATATATGATTCACTATCTTCTAAGGGCCAGGTTTTAGAAGCGCTCTCAAGTTCAAATGATGTTAGGCTTCTTATTCGATGTTTTCAATTGCGTAAGCCTAAGCAAAACCTGAACATGGAATATTTCTCTCATTATTCACCCCTTTGCGAGTTCCCATCTAAGAGGTGCCATAATTTGGACATTGCTTGTATGTGCAGAGATTAGGAGGAGGTCTGAGCTTCCCCTGGTTTTTAGATTCAATTCTTTGCATTGGGGTCATCCTTCACGGCATCTGTGACTCAAAGCCAGAATTTAATTTCTTTGTGTACCCCTTCCCTGGCGTAAACGGGCTTGAAGTAAGATTGAGCTTTGCCTACCTGCTTGCTGGATACTTTTCATTCATAGCAGGCCTGGCGTTGGCACCTTATAGAGTGTTCTATGCGATGGCTATTATTGGAGCACTTTCATTTGTCTTCAGGATAATCCATAGAAGGAACAGAGAGAAGGGAGAGGCAAATTTTGGTAGCCGAAAACACTCTCATAAACACTAACTTTTTTTGTCTACCATGAGTAGATTTTTTTTTAAATGTAGGTAGTCTCTGTATGTTGTATTATGATTCATTCATTGTTCCAAAGAGGTGTAACGAGTTATGTACTGGCATCTGCTGCCACCAGTTTTGGAATCTGTTATCCATAGGCTTAGAATATGATTGTGAGAAATGTGAATTAAACTGTATAGGATGACGAGGATTTTTGCGGAAAATATGAAGATGTTCTTGTATTGTTTGTAGCAATGAAATTCTTTGTGAGGTGGGAGCATTGGTCTTAAATGATGCATTAATCTCTCCTGTTTTAGGTCCAACTGCTCTTGTACCACTACATTGCCCCGACATAGTAAGTTTTTTTTTCTATGTTGGGGCAATGTATAGTTTATTTGACTTTACTACATTCTGATTTACACTGCTTTGAAAGCCTTGCTTTTGTCAGGCGAATCTATTATCTACGGCACAATTTATTGGAAGGTATGAGATCGATATTTTGACGAGGCTTGACAACATTTTTAGGAGTTTCAGTTTAATGATCACTGGTGAAGAAATATTAAGCCCGTTCATACGCACTCACGTATAAAACTAGCTTGCTTTTCATAACTTATTCACTAGGTAGTCAAAGGTAGCCGGTACACAAATCTTCACATCATAATTCGAAGATGAGGATTTTGTGCATTTCACTGAGATCAGGGCTCTTCTGTAATCTTTCTCTTCTCTGTCAGCAAACCCATCTTACAGACCGAAGTTTGAGAGGAACCCTTTTTTTTTTTGGTAAATCATAAAAGTAGATGGAGCTATACTGGTTCGAGAAAGGATATATATCCTCTTATTTGACTTAGGCTTGTAAAGACCTTGGGTTGATTTAGTTGACAAGAAGCTCGTTTACTTTCCTAAAGTCTTTTTTAAGAATGTGTCTTACCGATTTATGAAGAAAGGCAGAATTATTACAGGCAAATCCTCAACATATCATAACTGCTCATTACAACTTCTGAAAATTAGATATGTTTAATGAAAATGGACACATAACACACGGGTATGCCAAGCACACTTACATTAGAAGTTATTCTCACTTTTTACTAAAATGCTTGTACAAGCCTACAACATAGATCAGGGCAAAAGGGATGTTTCCGCGAGATCAACCCATTGTGTAACTTGGTGTAGGCAAATTAATAACTGTGCTCTTAACTTTCGTCATCATATTAATGCTGTTGGTGATTCCCTGTGAACCGATTCCACTGTCCTTTATTCCCTGCAGTACAACATGAAAAAAATGCAGTACATATTAGAATTGTATCCACTCTAAGTTCCAAAATGATTTAGTTTTGTAGAAGTTTGGTGTAGGATGTTACTTCGTATGAAGAGTACATTATTGATTTGCACTTTCCAACATAGTAAACAAGATACTCCATGTTTTTCGAGATCAGTTAGTCGATAAAAGAAATTACCTGGAAGGGGAAGTGATCTGGTCCACGAGCGGGAGCTGAATTGATTTGAACAGTGCCTGTCTCCATTGCATCACTAATCAAAATTGCCTTGTTTATGTCTTTTGTGAAAATACAACCCTGCAATTATATCCATACCATTAGTGGACGTATAGAGAGTTATAAAATAAAAATTCACATAGTCAGAGAAATTGCTCGACAACAGAACATATACCTGTAGAAAGACAGCATTGCGTCAGTGACATATTGGTGTTTTTGTTGGAAAATGCATCAATAGAACAAAATTATCGTCTTATGATTTCACTCAAACACATCGCTACGTAGAGTATAATTTAACTTAGCTACTTGGACTCTTCCTCGAAGTGGCTTTGGAGAAGAATGTCTCATGTCTTATTGAAGTCTCCAAGGTTCAGACACAGGATTATGGTTTGTGATCAGAAATCTTGAGTATTCATTCTAGAAATGGGTGTTCTTTCCATATGCATTTAACATTCTAGATTATTCAATGGTGTAAATACCTAAGATTACAGACTCTCAAATGCTTTCTATGAGGCAAGGACATGAGGACATACTCGATGATACAGAAGTAATAAACCTATGCAAACCATATTTATGGAGATAATCCATACCTGGAGGCCAAAATTGCTAGCATTGCAATGGTGGATCCCTTCTTCAACAGAGTTTATTCTGATAACTGGCAAGACAGGGCCAAATGGTTCCTCCCATGCTATCCTCATGTCAGGCCGGACATTATCCAACAACAAGGGCCAAATGAGGTTGCCCTCCCTTCTGTACTCTTGGCAGAAAGTTGCTCCTTTCTCCTTAGCATCCTTCACCAATCCTTCAATGAAGTTTGCAGATGACTCTGTGACAACAGGAGTTATATCACAGTCTTCTTCAGGTGGTCCAACAGTTAGTTTGGCGACTTTCGCTTTGACTTTCTCTACAAGAGTATCAGCCACTGATTCCATTACTAGCACAACTTTTACGGCTGTGCATCTTTGGCCACTGTCAGAATTGCATAATAGAAGTGATTAACAGATCAAGTATGTCTAAAGAAAATAGAATGTTTAGATGAGATGTTTACCTGTAAGAGAAGCCTCCCTTTAAAATATTTGCAGCAGCGAGATCCAAATCAGCATCGTCAAGGATAATGCAAGCATCTTTTCCTCCAAGTTCCATCTGAAGGGGGACCATTCCAGCCTTCTTTGAGATAGCAACTCCAGTGTCTCCACCTGTGAAGCTGAAGTTGCAAAAGTTGTTCAGATATTGCAGAATATTCGTCTCTCACTTTAGCATTTCTTATTTCATGATTAACACAAGGCCTGTCTTGTTATTAATTTCTAAGCAGCTGTAGTTTTCTATATGTAGTATTATATAAGCAGGACAAAGATTACATGCCTGACATGTTTCAGTAACTAGAAAAGGATTCATTACCTTATGCAGTTTACTCCAGGATGCATTGTTAAGAAATCACCAATTTCAGAACCTTTCCCCGTGACACAGCTAATAAGTCCTTTGGGAAACCCAGCCAAGTGGAAACAATGGACCATGTGGAGTGCAGCCACAGCACCCTACGGCGAGACAAGCCTCTTGTATTGAGCATTGACATTAATGTAAAGAAGTAAGTTTTACAAATTTTTCAGAAAGATATGTACCTGTGTAGGAGGCTTCAGGACAAGGGAATTGCCAGCAATAAGCGCAGGCGCAATTTTTGAGACTGCAAGGTTGACAGGGTAGTTGAAGGGTGGAATTGCTAAAACAACCCCCAGTGGGATCTGTAGAGGAAAACATAAAAGTTGACAAGCATATCCAAACTTACATGAATGCCTAGATGATTAGTAATTTTATCATAGGAGCTTAACCGATATTAGAATAGCTTAGCATTCATATATTCTGAGGTGAGTCAAGCAGATTTCTAGAAATAGTTGACGAGCTGTATATATCGATTTCATTTATAAGGTGCTATTTGCATGTTTCTATGATTTGGATATCATATTTACATGCTTTTCCAAGAGTTGCTTTGTTTCCATCATATTCTACTCTTAGGGAGGTGTATATTAGTATATAACTGTGGAATCATGTTCCTGATCATAAGGTTAGTCAAGGACTGAGTTCCTTATCAAGGTTGCGTACAGATGTCTAATGAATTTCTACAGTGTCCTGAAATGACAGTATGATGTTGGTGCTCAGCACCCTCTGGAGAAATGCCTAGCCAATATCATACATTATGCCATCAATGACCACTTCCCTGTGGCAATTGATTTACCTTAACTTTCACATCAATTGCCCTCTTCCCCGGCTGCCTCGTAAAATCAACCCCTTCTAGAAACGAGATCTTTATTACACGGAGAACATCGCTTTAACAAAAGATAGTGCTGTCAAACATGACACATTGGCAAAATCAGCCGTTATGTTTACTCCTGTCTCCTAGCTATCTCGTTTACATATTAAACTATGCTCAAGAGAAGCTTGACCTTCTTAAGGGTTTCCAAGGACAGAGCATGGGTTGATTTCATTGAGATGGTGTTCAAAGAATGACTGGTTACTGATCCATATAGTTGGTTATGGAGTTACGGCCCTAAAGTAACTAAGTAAGGCATGCGAGCTGGCCGATATTAGCAACATATATCACCCTCTCTATTATGAGTTTCTGACTGATAACGAAACTTCAACTAGTTGTTCTTTTTGCAGTCACCATTACACGCTGTAATGGTTCATCTTTGCTATAAAAATTTCTGATGTAATTTGCTCTATCAGATTATGATTTATAATGCAGAAAGTTAGCTGTTGTCAAGTATCATAAATGTCGTTGAAAGTCTACTTTAGCAAGAGCCACGAATTCAGCTGAACAGGAAAAATTATAAGCTTCATGTAGTTTGATGGTTGGTCTGTACAAGATCAACAGTCCCTCTCAACTGGAACTCTAGTGGTTCACCATAGCTTATGCCTTATCCGTATGGGGCTACCTATCCTCAATTTTGAGAGGGACCATTAGCTGGTGGTCAGTAAAGTATTTCACCTACCAGAAAGACTTGGGGACAAGACCATTCGATCTATCATTTCCATATATAGGGGAAACTCAAGCCAATGATGTAAAAATACATACACAAGTAGACAATCAAGTACTTACACGGACAAACAGGTGGAATATTGTACATTGTCCCCTTAATATTAGCATAGTCAAATTAAATCTACAGGGTGTTCCACAAGCTAATTTAGACTATTTTCGATATGCCATGCGAATATTATAAGGAGTAGAAGCATATAAATAAAAGTGATAATTGTAGAAAAGCAGTAAACGAATATGCTATGCAATATCCTGAATCTACTTCTTTAGAAACTTTACGTAGTCCGATGACATCTGTGTTACAAGAAAGGACAAATACCGTTTTTACAATTTATTCACCACACACATGCTAATCAGTCAGGATATACAGCGGAACAAAACCTCATAAATTCTATAAGCGAGAGTATCACATGGGACATAGAAAAAAATTACCTTGGAGGTTAAACAATACTTGGTCCTCTCATTTCCAGGGAAACTGTCAGAAACCAGGAACTTGCCTTCACCTAGAATTCTCACCCCTTCTTCAGCAGTATATGACACCAAATCTCCGGACCTAACAACCTTTTTAACAAAGCAAAACCCACTGTTCAAAACTTGACACCAAATAACCAAATTTGTACAATAATTGGTGCTTACACATCAACACACCTACTTGACGCCAATGCAGGAGACACTAAATTGATACATTTTCAGATAATTCGCGCTAAGAAAATCTCACCAACTTAGCACAAAATTCCTTCCACCTTATGCTAAGGGGACAATAGACCAAAGTCCCAAATAATTTTGCTCATCACTAACTTGAGGGACATTTAATTCTATAGCAACAAGGACTTAGTACACCATTAAGGAAGCCTTTTAGAATCAACCAGCAGCCAGCATTATTATTAAAATAAAGTAGACGAACTAAAACTTATATTGAAAGGAACAATGAAAGGTCAGTTACTCAGATGATAGCAGAATGAATCAAACATTAGACAGAGACTTACTTCAGTGACAGCATCCTTAGCAGGCTTAGCAATCTCTTTGACAAGGCACTCAGCAATGGGGTTTTTATGTTCTTTCAAAATGGCAGCTGCCTTATGCAGTAACTCTGCTCTCTTCCAAAGTGGTGTCTTTGCCCATGACTTCTGTGCCACTTTCGCTGCTTCCATCACTTTATTTACCTCCTCTTGTGAGCATGCTGCATTTCATAAAATCTATCTTAGAGATAACATAAGGTTTACAACTAGCTATCATATTATGAAAACAACATAATGTCATCAAACTACGTAGAAATTGAAGAAAATGGACAACACCCATGCAGAAAAGAGCATCATCCTACGAAAACAAGGTGGATAGTCCAAATTATAACGTTAAGCAGTTACTTACTCCTATATTGAATTCCAAAATTTACTCTAAGATATGAGCTATGTTGCTCAGCCTCTGTGTGAGTACACGAGACAGGTGCGTGTCGGCGTATCGGATTCGGCTACTTTTTCAAATGTTTACATATTTTTAGCTTAAAATGAAGTGTTAGTATCTATACTAATGTCACTGTGTAAAGTGTATGTAGGATACGGGTACTTAAAGTTACAAAATAAAAAAAGTCCAAGCTTAATAGAATCGAAGCAATCAAGAGCAAAGACCATATACCTTGAACTTTGTATTGAGTCTTCCTAGTGGTAGGATTGATGATGGGAACTGATTTACCAGATGATGAAGTCTTCCATTCACCATCAGCATAGTACTTGAACACTTCTCCTTCAATTATATCTGCAAATACTCCATTTCCTGCCATGCTGAACTCTGAACTATTTCTCTAACTAAGCTAGTTGAGTTATTATAAAGAAATGGCAGATTAAGATGATGAGGCTAAACTGTGTGCTTGAGCTGTGGTGTAAGCTAACTGGTGGCCGAGGCTTTTCCTAGGAGTGGAGTAGTGGAAATTTATAAAGATTAGTTCCTTGGTTTTGTGTGGGGGCTACTGAATACTGATATGTTAGCCTGCTGGTAGGTGGCCCTCAACGTTCCATGTGTAGTAAACTAATACGGAGTACTAGTATGTCGCTCTAATTTCTTCTACTACTACTACTACTACTTTGACTTCATTTATCTTTGCCTTTTTCTAGTCACTGATGTACAAGTACTCCGTATCGAGTAACATCCAATGAGAGATTGATGAATGAATGGTAGCTTTCCAAAATTTGTGGAATTAGTTTTTACAAGTAACCTCCTAGTAAAAAGTTGATGTGTCCACAATTAACTCAAAGGAATTATATATTCTAATATTGGTGGAAATAAAAGGTGAATGCCAACTAATTTAGTTGGTAAAGTCGTTGAAAATTATGTCAACGACGAAACTTGAATTATGTCTATATAGTGGTACCATTTCGGCAACTCCCCCTATTCTTGACCCAAGAAAAAAAAAATAAGCAATGTAGAGAAATCTTTTGAAAATGTAGATCTACTATTACATACGAAGTATTTACATGGGGCTAAATATTGGGTAGGACATTTTTTTTGGTGAACGTTGTGAAAACAGATTAGTTAATGCAATATGCCCACAAGAAAGGCTGAAACAGCGAAGCCCCATAGCACTCATGGAAACATTGTTCTACACATCTACATATTGCGGACCCTCTTATGCTTGTGCATGGTTAAAAATTAAGAAGTATTGTTCTGTGAGCACTTGATCAGTTGATCAGCTTCATTGTTTATCATTGGTCATGTCTGTTTATGACTTGCAATGAGCTGTTGTTGTACATGTTTGATCTTGAAAAACACGAGGTTCAGTATTAAATGTACTATGACACTAAAATAATCATGAACATTTTCTTAGTGTAGTCGAAGCAATGAGCAATCTAGCTAATTAAGTGTGAGAAAAATACTAAGCACTAGCCATTCGCAAAAACGTGGGATTCTGAAAATTGAAACGAAACTCGTGGCGCATGAGGTTGCTTGTAGTCTAGTAAACCCAAAGTTGGGACCGCAAATCTTTCATGAGAGTGCACCTTTCATGCCACACATACATGTGGATCTAGTTCTTCTTCAAAACTTTGTTGGGGTCCATCAAAGTAGAACCAAAAGCCCTTGCTTTATGAGTGTTATAGGCGTTTTGATGGGTTTGGTGCGCTGGTTAGATGGAAGTTGGATCATCAATGGTTTAGTCTAGCTACCCTTCGTTGGAGCGTTTCAAATTTCTTTTAGGCTTCGGCTAATGTAAATTCGTACAAGTGAAACTCAACTCTAAAATTACAGAAGGTATTCATTTCTCCGGACAGCCGTACTGGTTGCTCTTAGTTGGATGTTTGGAGTACAATGTTATTCTTTGAAACTAGTAAGACTATTGTTCATGCTTCAATTAATAAAATCTTGGCCATTTCATGCTATGAATTGTTTCCACTTAATATAATCATAGGAAAATCACAAATTCAAACAAAGGCCTTCGTTAATTTGGCCAATCATGATATTGGAAAAGTTTCGCTAAATGTTAAGGCAAATGATCGAGCAGATGTCATTGTTAGCGTATTCTTTACCTCGCCAAGGAAACTTGATTCTGCTGGGTCAACCAAGGGAGTTTGATTTCATTTTCCTCCTAGCCATGAATGTCGGACCAGGCGGATCATATTGCCATGTGAATATGTTGGGCCTTTTAGGAAAATAGTCTACCTAAAGGTCCTTAACAGAGCCAGGGTCATATTACATATAGGTGTGAGCATATAGACAGCCCAGTCCATCATATGACGCATACTAAATACTAATAGGTGTGGGCATGTGGCCGTGTGGACATATCACATATGGGGTCTGGATTAGCCATGCCTATTCGGAGTTGATAGGTTTCACTTGGCCTTCTGAGTTCCGTCTTTCATGTTATATTGGATCCAACTTTCACTCGAAGGCCTCCCAAAACCAATAATGTGCTGTGGATCTGCCATTTCGTGAGACAATTAAGCATCGTAGGAGTCGTAGCTATCATTGCGTTTTTATTTTATAAAGGGATCAAACCTACTCGACAAGCTACATTATACATAGATCTTCTGTTGAAGTTTGAAGAAGTTACACAATGTAAAAACACTTAGTGGCAAACTACAGGTCTAAACTTGAACTTCAGAGTTCAGACTATGATTTCTGATACTTAAGTACATCGCCAAAAGAATTATTACAGCAGGATAGTCACGGAGGTAGAAAAAGATGAGGAAGTAACTATACAATCTCTTGCACAGTTTTCTGCTGCAGCTTGATCTCTTAGACTCTTGTGTAGTTGCGCAAACTGTAATAGTATATTTCTGAGATTCTACTGGTTTCTTTTTATTTATTCATCTACCTATTTTTGGTCTTGAAACTGGATTTTATTGAGTCTTATTTTTGGTTATGATGTCAGAAATCTGACCTTTAAGCTTGATAGAGAATGTATGAAGGTTTTGATGGCTGCTAATTCTTCATGGACATTGGCATGCATATTACTAAAGAATTGCCATGTGTACAGTGACATAACATGCTTGTGCATCTAAGTTTTGTAGCAATTGTGCATTTGTGCATGCCAAGTTGCCAACACCCATTGACTTAGAACATCCGAAGTAGCAAGCTCTTTGACAAAGTCCAGCAGCTATACGTTTCACTTGCTGGAAGCATTTTTGCAGCCTGATCTTGATAAATTGAGGTACTGGTAGCTTTCCATTCTTATGAAATAAATCTGATGGGAAATCAAATCATATGAATGATATATTTTGGAATCAAGTGGTGGTTACATGAATACATGGTCCTTAGTTAGATTCTCTGTTTGTTGTCTTTTGGTGTCAATCAGTGGAACATCATCTCAAGTCTCAAAATGCACACACACTTATACATATAGACAGTCACATTCATTCTTTTCAGAAACAGTAATATCTAACAAAGTTTTTGTTTGCTTGGGCCTTGGGAGCCAGACAAGGGCTCAGATTGCAGACAGACAGCTGGTGTGTACCTCCCTGTAAACGAAAGCATTTTACAGCGCTTAGCCACATTCAGAGTGAAGTACTGAAGGTTACCATTCATTAGTGATAATGTTAGCCATTATTGAAGGAGTAGAACATCTTCCTGACGCTCAATATGTATCCTGGCCACTAGACTCCAGAGACAGGCACTGCACTGCTCAATTGCTGATGGATGAATTTTTGATAGCCTTTTTAACATTTTCTTCCCTCTTCCTTGATTTAATGTTACACATATACGCACGGACAATGACATGCACATACCACTTTAGACAACGTAATAGTACCGGGATAATTACCGGTACCACTTATTTTGGGCATTGACTCTCTCTGTGTCTTTTTCTTTTCTTGTTTGGAGCGGCTCAAATACCTGACCTCATAATCTTATATTAATTCTATACACGTTGTAGCTGCGTAGGAAGATATGAGCTCCATATCATAATCAAAATCTTCAATTTGTCACTAAACTACGTAGAATGAGGCATATTCATAAATGACAGAATTTGGTTGAAACGGTTTCGCTTTTTAATTAATGGTGATCTTATCTGTAAAAATCACCAAAAATCACCATGAAAGCTAACCTCCATCCTATAGTAATAAGCTCGATATTGAAACCAAAACTTTACATGGTAATTATAGTACGTTAAAACATTCGCAAAATGGCAAAAACTTAGGTAAAAACCGTTACAGTAGGACAAGGTTGATATCAGAAGCCTCTGAAATTTTCTGAGTCTCAAATCATTCCCTACAAATGGAAGAGATCACGTTACTTGAAATATGTTAGGTTCGATTGATTTGTCCAAATAGAAGCATTTCTCAATCAAGTCCAATAATGAGCATAAAGCTAATGTACCATCCCCACCCCCCTAAAAGAAGGGGGTCCACATTCTAGGCCCAAAGCCAGAAGAAGTGCGTCCTCTCTGCCACAAGCAAAGCAAGGATGCCTTGCCTTGTTTACCACAAAAATAGGAAAATTACCCGGCCCAAAAGCTCGTACACTTTGGAGCCCATGATGGGCACCTATGGTCCGAACCACTGAAGCTCCATCTTGTGTCGTATGGCTTGGATGATTGAACTGACAATAGCACATGATCACCTCTTTTAAGATGGGGAACAGAGATGTGCAAAATTCAAGACTAGTCACTGTACTGTTTTCTTTACTTACACAAAGTTTCATATTTATCCCCTTTTCTTTTTGCTCTTTTTTGCCATACCATGATGAGGGTGCTTGTGTGACATCCACAAAGGTGGCAAAGATTTACATGGACCATGCGGTTCCTTTCTCCTTCACGAAAAAGGGTACAAGGTCCCCAAGAATCACGATTGCATATTCAATTATTATTATTTAACCTTTAGTATCTTTCTTTCATTTCTCAAATGCGATGCAAGTTTTGCTGGAAGATTTTGTCACACCTCGTCCTTGAGAAAGTAATGAATTGTTAGATGTAGTGTATATATATACACACGCACACACACATATACAAAGTACTATACACCATGGTGATGGGTCCTTCCAAGTTCCAATTGAGTATTAAATAACATAACATTCCTAATTCCTAAAGTTAGTTTCACGTGCCAAAAATCTAAACGTTGAAGAGGAGGATGCATGTTTAATTTTGATGTTTGTCGGTGAGAACTGAGTAGCATTCATGTCAAACCATATGGCCGGTAGTTACTTCTAGAACGGCATAGTATCATATCTATCTAGCTCTAAGATGGTTTTAGTCTGGTTCACCAAGATGATTTGGGAGTCGAATTGCAAATGTGCATTCCAATAGATCGCCGAGCTTTTCTAGCACTGAAATCCTCGTACAACCCCATGATAGATCTAACGTACTTCCGGAAAATCTTGTGGCAATAACGCAGTGTAGTAAATTTTTTGACTATTTAGCGTGGGAGTACGTCACACACAGAAATCAAGAAGTCTCTTACAATTTGGTTTCTGACGAGGTTGGACTTTAACCTTCTGTAGCCGCTTCAAATCTTACTTTTCACACGTTCACCTTCTAGTCTCAGCTCTCTACTTTTATCCTCGTAACAGATTTCCGTAACCGGCATAACCCTAGTTCAATTTTCTAAATCCAACATGACAATTCCAACACCAGAAAGAATTAATATCTTCGACCTGTAAACTTTCGTTGTAATGCCTTTCATTGTAGCTACTGTAATCAGGAGCGGGTCGTAAAGTAAAGTAGCATCGGGTAGTAAATCCTACTCCAAATATCTAAAAATTTAGAATGTGGTAGAAGATTGTAGCAATATTACAAGAATCGCGTATATCCCGATTTGATCCGCTACTGACTGCTCTACTCTCTAGCATCTAGCTACATAACTATATCTTCCTAGAAAGGCACAGACTATGGACACTCCTACTCTATCTCCCCCGTCCCCCACCCTCGCCCCCTGTTATCCTTTATGGCTATGAAAATAACATACTGAGACAAATTTCAGCAGAAATTCCAGGAGTCATTCTTGTTATGAGAATTACTGCCTCTATGAAAATATAGTCCCAACTTCAAGAAGTAAAATTATTCTTGACAATGTGGTTAGTGGTTTGTAGGGACTTTAAATTGATGTCATGGACCCCTAACATAACAATCATAGAACAAGTTGGTAATGATCAAGTACTGTTACCATATATAAGAACCTGGCTGTATGACACAACCGGTGTAGAATTCTACTCCTAAATGGCATCTACTTCGGTGTTCGGTTCCTCAGTCACTATTTAGTCTCAATCAATGCCGTTGATTTACTAGTGAACTTTCAACCCACAAATTGCTGCCTACCTTAAAAAAGAAACTTATACTCCGTATAAAGTTAGAAGGGAAGGTCAAAAGAGAGTTACCGTGAAAAGCAAGGGGACAATACCAGTGACACATGAGGTTTAATATTTAGAATACAAGATACTCCAGCTATAAACAAACTTACACAATGGAAGATAGCCAACAGATCACTGAAAAAAGGCTTCAGAGTTTGCCTAGAAGAACCTTGCTAGACAAAATATCTTAACATGGTAATTTCATGGGAACTTTCGGGAATTTTCGGAAAATAAACTTTAGAATTTTTATTAAATTTCTGAGAATGTTTGATTTTTTTTTTTTTGGAACTTAACTTAATCTTATAAACTTTCAATTTCAAAGAGTTCTTAATCTCTCATATACTGAACATGGCCTAAAAGCCTCCTCTTTTCTATCTAAGCGGCATAATGTACATGTCACAGACCTCAGCTCGTGCAGTGGGAGTTCACATGACTGCTTAGCAGTTATAGCACTTGCTAGTTGCTACGGAGTTTAACAACTCCATCCAAGGCCATAATTAAACCATGGCCCCATAGCTAAAGGTTGGCGTTTTATAGACTTAAACCAAACTATTCCAGTGCTTATTAATGACCATTGACTAAATTGTGTAATCTATATCCACATAGGTCTGTTAAAGTTTGACCTATGTGCATGCTTAACACTAAAAACAAAATAATTGCATTAAGCAAGGCAGAAAGTATACAAGTGAACAAAATTGTTCAGGGCATTATCATATGATCTCAGATCTAAAAGGTATATTTTCACAGCTAATCAAAACAAAAACACCCATGGACTAGTACAAGAAAGTCGAGAGAAAATGGGAGCTGACAGTTCTCAAGGGTGAAATAACCTGCTTCCAGGTCCCATGTGCTACATCAATAACTAATCCATAAAAAATATTTACCCATATAAGAAGCTGAAGATTCCTATCCCATTTTGCAGCATGTCCTCGGCAAAATCATGCTCTCCTTACACGCGACATTTATCTAAGTACTACTATAAAGAAGAATTTTCAGTGTAACAAGGTCAAACCATTCAAAACTAACAATGCAGTTAATAGGTAATACTGGACAATATTGCTCCATAAATGCGTCTTGGATCCCGAAATATATACATACACAGATACAAAGTGTAACAACTAGTATTGCAATACCAAAGAAAACGACCGACATTTGTTATAGGCAAGGAAATGAGTAGTACTCCTACGTAGACAAGGACGGGCTCGTGGCCCCTCTCCATTGAATGCATATCTAGAAACTTTGCTGAACTGTATTGCTTCCCAGCAATTTCAGGCAGCTATAACACACTAGCAATAAAGAAAACATTGCATATTGCCATCACGACGACGAAGATTGATATAATTCCTTTTATTCATCCAGTAATGCACACTACTGATACTACATGAAGCCCTTTCTGATCTTGCTAAAATAACTGATGCATTTAGATGCAACAATGCTAATCCATATAAACGCAGACAGTAGTCCTCTACTCCTACATAGCTACACTAGCCAAAAGGGCTTACAAAAAGTTTAGCTGATATATAAAACATGTAATATCCACATACTGTAATTAACCATTACAAGCTACATTGGAGAATTTAGTGATGATATGATAGAGAACTAACTCTGTGTCGGAAGAATTCTATGTCTTCGATCAGTAGTCTCAAAAGGGCAAGCTTTTTGAAGTTGAACACACGGTGAGTGACTTGAGATGCTCTGAAGGGACGAAATCTTGGGGCAAGTTAGCTCTTTTGACAATCCTTTTCATATTGCTCTGCAAACTTTGCTGAACTAACTGCTTCACTGCTTTTTTCTCCTCGCTCATCATATCCTCCTCTTCCTTGTTAATTGACGCAGCAGTTGAGGAAGAGCCACATATGGGAGCAGAAACCGCTGCACTCCCATTACCATGAAATCTCCGAGAAATCTGCTTCCCTTTGTCTATCCTCAAACATTCCAAAATCCTTGATGCCCTTTTCTGTGCTAATGTGCTACCTAGAAGGGTTAACTCTAATAATGCTGATCCAATCCCAGCTTCTATCATATTCTGTCTATCACCATATGATTTATGAGCCATCACCATTAATACATAGGAGGATTTTTCTTGGCATCCAGGCGAGTCAGTCCAATTCAACACATCGATCAGAATAGGGAATGCGTCAGGGACACTGCTGATCGCTTTCCTGCCCTCCGGGGTTGACACTACATTGCTTAAGATCGAGAGGATTCGTTCGCTCACTTCCATAATTCCCAACGCGTTTATGAGGTAACGAACCAGATTGGTCTCAATAATTGACGAGATGTTCGAGGGTGATATAGAGAGATTGTAAAGAGCTCTGAGGGAGTCCTGCCTTGCCTGAGAGCTCAATTTGTTCTCAGAATCCTCAAGAACGCTGACCAAGAAAGGGATTGCCCCTGACGCTCCAATTATCGTCTTGTTCGAATCTAAAGCGCTCAATGCAAGGAAATTGGCAACAATGGCTTCTGTAAAAGCTAACTCTAAAGACCCATTCGAGGACTCGATCTTCTTCAGCATCTTATGAACCGCCCCTGCTTGAACAATAGCTGCTTTGTTCCTGTGAACATTAACCAAATTGTTTAGTATCAAATTGTAATTCATGACCTCCACTTGGCAAAGAATTGTACTTTTGACAAATTTCAGAACTTTAATTTCACCCATTTAACTAATGTAACTCTGGATTCTTACACCAAACTCAAAGCAATGTCCATATTTTCCTGAGAATTTCTCTTCCAGGAGAAAACAACAGCATCACAGAAAAACACACAGTACAACCAGCAGTGCTCAGTAAGAAGTAAACGTCAAAATAGTCTTTTGCTATCATTTCAAACAACAAAACAAAACTAAAGCTCCAAATTGACAGACGAAAACAACCAGATAAGCACAGAGCTCCAAATTGACTGCTCAGCCGAAAAAACAACACATTTCCAGTGTCTATCCCTTTTCCAGCAAAATCCTAAAACACACAGATAAAACTAATATACATTTACACAAACCACATTAGGCTCTTCTACATGCTTTTTTCCCCCATCAAATCAAAACAACCCAGAAAAAAAGCACTACAATCCTATTCATGCAATTGATTCCACTAAAATC
Source organism: Corrigiola litoralis (assembly GCA_901111285.1). Classification (NCBI taxonomy): domain Eukaryota; kingdom Viridiplantae; phylum Streptophyta; class Magnoliopsida; order Caryophyllales; family Caryophyllaceae; genus Corrigiola; species Corrigiola litoralis. Next base: position 14,554 of record CAAKMY010044691.1, on the reverse strand, counting down.
AAACAACCCAGATACCAAAACCTGAACTTGTAACAAATCAAATAAAAAAGAAAGAACCTTTAAATACAAGAACTACATTTTCACTCATAAATCACAATGCAAGACATGCATACTACTAATATTATAACATCACATGAACAAAGATGATTGAACTTACAAATCATTTCCAATGCCAAGATTAAGAAGAGCATAAAGTGCTTCAATCTGACAAACATCATTAACATTATTAACCATACTATGATCATGATCACCATCATCAATATCAAGCATGGCAACCAAAGGAGGTATAGCACCCAACATAGCCAAAGTACACCTTGCTTCACCATCTTCCTTAGCCAAACTCCTCACCATTTTCGCCCCACTTTCTCTCTCCTCCACGTCAGCACCACTCTGCAACCTCCTCACTGCACCTCTCAGCTCCTCCAACCTCTCCTCCTTCCTCTTCACCTCCTCCACACTCTCTCTCTCCTCCTCCTTCCTCTCATACACTGTAGAAGACGCGCATGATGACGTGGACATGTTCAGAAGATCCGAAAGCTTCTCCGACCGGGCTGACCCGGCCCGATCACTCTCCGGTCCGGGCTTGGGCCCGGGCTCGGGCTTCCTGGTGGCAGTGGTGGTGGTGGTGTATTTGCTTGGCTTGTTCTTCTTGGTGGAGTACGTGGTGCCGCCGCAGCTGAGAGCTGCGAGGAGCTTGCGGCGGAAGGCGGCTGTGGAGAAGGAGTTCCACAGCCGGAAATGGTGGTGGTTGTGGTGGTGGATGGATCCTACCGCGTCGTTCCGGTGGTGATCACACTTCGCCATGATGTGTGTTCACCACTATGGTCCTCGTAAATTGTTTGCTTATTTTGGAACTACTCACTCGAAATGTTATATATATTTCGAGTGAGCCTACTTTGGAACTAGCGACTCGAAATGTAATATTTCGTAAAGGAGGCACAAAGGCTAGTGATGCATGCGGGATTTAAACCAGGGTTGTAGGCACAACCTTACCAACGTAACGAACTCACAATGTTACACTATATGGCTAGCTAGTGTGTTTTATGCGACATTGCACAAGAGAACATACAAAGTACAAACATAGGACTATAGGAGTAACAAGCATGTTCAAAAAATGTATAGAAAGGGAAAAAGAGTGAAATTATAATGAGAGTGAGAAAGCGCGGTTTTTGAGAGTAGAAATGAGCATATACGTAATATTTTAAGTGGGATATTTGGTGTTTATAATTTATTTTATGTATATAATGGGGAGGCAAGGAGGGATGGGGAGAGCTTAGAAAAGAAGTTACGTGGAGTATATAATGTATGATGGGAGGGACTGAGGGAGTGATGGTATTGATTAATGTAATGTGACCAAGAAAGTGTTGAGAGTAGACTTTGGAGTGTGCAGGAGACATGGGAGTTTGGGACATCAAGTGAACAGTTCAACATACACTTGGGGGACACTTTGGGGTTTGGGACAGGGGAAGGTTGAACATTTTCTAGTTGATAGGGGAATGACATGTTAATTTAGTGTACTCCAACTATGACGATCCGGTTAATAGGGAAATGGCATGTTGATTATTAACTTACAAGAATATAATTAAGTACACAAGTATGAGGTTAGGACTTAGGAGTTGGGGGTTAGATTTATTCCACTAATGAGAGATGCAACTTGTTTGAGAAGACTTAAAGATTGGTGAAGAGTATCAATATGACCATTTGGAGGTTGAGATTTATGAATTGGTGGTCAAGCAACTTCTTGAAAACCATGAACAATTTGAACATCACCCGTTGAATAATGTTCTTAGAGACATCGGCAATGCTATCACATTATCAGATATGATTGATATCTTTTCCCATGCTTGTCATGAAACTAATGTCTTGGCCTATCAACTAGCGGAATATGCTTTGAGTGATTTGAAGATAAATTTGGACTTTCAATTGACTTTGACTAGTTACATTACTTGTTTTGTTACTATTAAACTTGAGTTGTTAAAATTAAGTACAGAGTACTTGTTTTTGGGTTCATGTTTAAGTAAAATTTATATCCAACTTCACTCCAACTCCAACTCCAACTCCAATACACTCATTGACTTATTTTATATTATGTGTATATTATTGAATGTTTATAATTGGGGTTCATATTATTGAACTTCTACCACTTATACTGGAAGCAGCAAACGTATCAAATTGAAGTGGGAAATCTTGCCAAAGTTAGCGTACGATGTGCATGTTTATGCACGAGGAGATCTCTTTATCTGGAAATGATCAAGTGCAGACATTTTTCAAGCCTGTACATCGTACATCATGATCCATGATCATGATGCATGAACATCACTAGCGAAACCTTTTTATTTTTCTTGGTTGACTATTTAGGAGCTGAGGAATGAGGATCCATTTTTTGATTCTCATCAATTATTCAAATCACTAAATGGTTTCTTCAATGTTCTTATCAGGAAAAATTAAATGCGATGTTGCAATACAATGTATGCGATTATACGAAGTACACATATTATATAGTCCTCCCTCCCGACCCTCCTCCGATCCAGAGGGTGCATGCATGGATCATTAAATTGCCGGAGCAGCAGAAATTGGAGTACACACATGCAACTATCCCAAATTTACCTGACATCCTGTACGACTGTAGATACCATAATTGAGACAAAAAATCATTTAAACGACTCCATACAAGATCTGAAAAAAGATTGTGCTAATGTTTCTGATCTTATACTACGGAGTACAGTATCTTCTAATTTGTGTTTTCAGTATTGCATGTTAGAATCTTAAAATATCAAGATCTATTGTATACACCTAAGAGTATGTACTCTCACGTAATTTTGTATGTATTTTTATCTATTTTTTCACAAAAAAAAATTCAAAAGTAAAAAAAAAAAATACCTTAAGTTAGACTTGAGAGTAGGTACTCTCAGGTGTACCTAATAATTTGCCTTAAAATATGGTTGTCGACGGAGTAGAAATTTACTCCCGCCCGACCATATTTCTTCAATTTTTTGAGCTAGTGCCTAGAAATACAAATGTGCCCCATGCTTGATGCTCCATTGCTTAATGTCTACTTCGCACTATGTATTTTTTTTTTAATAATTCGTACTGTGTATTGTGTATATGTACCCAAAAAACAAAGATGTCTACTATGCATACAATTTTTTTTTTTTATTTATTTTTTTTAATAATTCGTACTGTGTATTGTGTATATGTACCCAAAAAACAAAGATGTCTACTGTGCATACAAATTTTTATTCTTTTTCAATCTTTGCACCAAAAAAAGACAATTTTTTTCAAAGTAAAGCGAAATTTGCTAATTTTTTGCTACCATATGATCCATTCTTGACAATTTGCTACTTTGAAACTTGTTTCCTAATTTAAAAATTACATCTGCACATTTATAAAAATATTTGATTAACTTATCAAGTTAAGCAAAATAGATGTTAAAAAAAAGATTAATTAGCTATAATAGTTAACGATAATCATCAATTACAACCCACTTACAACACAATGGATTGTCTGAGATAAGATACCTCTGAGATAAGATTCCTCTTATGGTATGTATAACAAAATTGGCTGACTGTTAGCTCAAAACTAATAAGGTAACTAAAAAGTGATTTGTGTTAATTATTTGATTAAATAGCTGAAATTTGACACCTAATAATGTTTGGTTCAATTTGTCGAGCAAGTAACTAATATTGATAATGACATATTAGGACAAGTAGGCATGTTATTCGGTAAATTCTCTTAGGGTAAAGATGCAACATAATTATAATTTGTTACCTTATTTTTGTGATAAGCTACTTTTATTAGCTTATTTTTTATAAGCTATTTCTGAAAGCTTATTTTTGATAAGCTGAAAAAAGACTTAAAAGCTAATACAAAAATATACAAAGCTAATACAAAAAGTGTTGGTTAAAAAGTTTTTTACAGTCAAATAAATTATTTTCAACTTATAAGCTATCTGTAAGAGCGTGTCAACCAAAACATTGATGTAAGATCAAACGCTTTAAGTGAAAATTGTAAGAGAAATATTTATTTAAAATATATAATATGTGAGTCATAGCATGTCACACTGGTAATGAAGGTTTTTGTGCATACATGTCACCCAAAAAACCATGAAATTTTGTAAAAGATATATTATACGAGGAAAAAAAACCGTTAAGTAATGGGCCGCTGTACCAGTCACCTTAACCTATCACTTAATAGGAATATACTACCATTTGACACAACCAAGAATTGCTGCATAGGATTACTGAAAATCTAGACACCGCCCCAATATACCTGGCCCATAACCTAATGGAGGGACCTGCTCCCATAATAAATTCACCGACGATTAGGACACACTGGCTAATTTTATTAGAAATCATGGGCCATTTATTGGAGAATCAAGGAGCTATATAAGCAAGGTGCAGCCAGCAGCATACATATATGAACTCTAACTATTAGGGAGACCAGGTTGATATGACTACTATTGTACTATGCAGAATTGCAGATGAACACAAATTATCAAAGAAGACCGTCTATTTTTATCAACTCTGACTAGACAAATTTCCTTAAGTTCCCTACAAGCCCACTTCCATAATAATAATATGGGAACAAAAATATAAAGTTACAAAGAACAAAGAAGAAAACAATGATTATGGGAACTTACAACCGATGGCTTCTATTTTTGGTTTCATGTAAGTTACAATGACTACGAAGGAACAAACAAGATTTGAACATATGTTCTAACATTCTCATCATTGAATCAAGACATTATTGACATATGCTACATTACTATTGTTATTGACATCATCCAAGCTGTGATGATGGTGAAACCCAGTGCATGGACCGCTTGAAGGAGTTATGAGATGGCAGCGACACAAGAAACAACATTAGATCGTTAAAGACTTACATTACTGCATAATCCATGATAATTTCTGGTTAAGAGTTCATTCGTCAGAGGACTAAGGTGAACTATGCTATCTAAGTAATAAATTAAATGTCCTGAAGCGTTGTCTTTAATTACGACCATAACTCTCAGTCGAGGGACTCTTCTTCTCTTAAAGACTGGTCATAGAAGAGACACAGTGCCATATTCTATTGGAGACTTAATTCGGTAACAATGACCGCCGTCTTAATGCATGTTCCTTAAATAATATTCGGGCATGTCTAATTAACGATAGAATAGCCGCTCGCTTATGCGATACCAGTTGGCAATTCCATCACTGTTTAACATAGCACATCGCCTTTACTTCTTTCATACGTAATTCACTGCCTTCAGGCTTCAAATGTATGAATGAATTACACATTTACACTTGAGTGAGTTCCCACTATAGTCATTTCTTCATCAAATGTTCACCTTGAAATATCAAACTTTAAATTCACATTCACACTAAGTCACCAACCTACTTTTTTGAGCTTCTTCTTGTATCATTTAGTTACAAGTTCAAGCTGTATATTTGCTGTTTTCATAAATTCTACATGTAGGCATACATTTTTGGAGTTAATGAAGTACGCATGCATGCATTGTTTGCAATATGATGAAACTAGCATCTACCGCAAAAAAAGAAACCTGGCCACATTCAGAGATTTCAGTGAACGTAAACAAGGTTTGAGTATTTGGCAGTTTGACAGCTGAGAATTGTTTGATCGGGTTCATCATGATTATTTGGCCAAATGAATACAACATCAACCATGAATACAGCATGCAGTATGAATCATCTTCGCAGGAGGCGAATACCAAGGTGGCAAGGTTACTCAAGTTCATTACTGTATGCGCTCTACCATTGCTTGAGTACAAACCTTGTCAAATTCGTCAATGGACTTACACATGCTGTTCGCAGAGGAGAGAGACCATCACACAACCCAATAAGTTCCAACCTAAACCAATTGACGATAGGTGGAAGCCAACTAGCCTTATGTTTTAATCTCCAAACCTCTAATTAATCAATGTAGGACTTTCCCACAACTCACATGTGGGCTTGACTCTAACAAAGCTTAAGCTGGATTTTAATAGCCTTGCAGATGATATACAAAAACTGCCAGAACTCTAAGCAACTTTCAATTTATTTTGAATCGATCATTTCACCTCATATTTTTTTTTCGTTACACACTTATACTGTGCGACGTAACGTACTCTTAAGTCTTATCCATTTATCATATTTATATTTTGGTATAAAATAGAGGGGCAAGCCCCCAACCCATTTATCATATCTATGTCTATTGCCATCTTCTTCACAGTAATTGACGATCTATTTCGGATGAGTCTCATAATAAATTGTTCGTTAATGGAAAATACAGGATATAATTAATTTTGTCATCCAGAATAAACATACATGGGACGATGCAGGCCGGGACTGCCTCCGAAGCCTGCCAGGCATCAAGGTTACAAAGGCTCACAGTAAACAGGTCAAGTTAGCTGATAGTGCAGTAGGGACACCCGACGGAGGGATTTGCCAAGAACTTGTTGATACCATTTGGGCTGTATGGAACACTATTTTGATGTTGACTTAAGCCTTACTGACAAGGCATGTAACGAATCAATTCAAACTACTTAAATTAATTAAATCAATAAAGAGATAGTCTGATATATGATATAATCACATGAGTTCATCAAATAGACATTCTTGTAAATTTTTAACGTGAAATTGCAAGTTTTAGACCAAAAGAAAGCACAAATTGAGGTTGATGACACGATAAGACAATAAGCTAGCAACAATAAGAAAAAAACTAACTTAAGTGACTAGAGCTCTTTAACCTCAATCACGAGATTAGGGTTTAAATCCTTCTTAGCGACTTTGTACGCATATTTCAGAGTTCAGGCCTTTAAAAAAAAAGCTAGCGACAATTGAAAATTTTGCAAAATAATCTTTAGAAATACTTTAAAAAAAACTTGGGTTAGATAGACAATGGAGACAAGGATTCTTTTATTTTACCAAATAAAATCCACAAGTACCTGGGTAAAATAATTGTATAATGAATAATTATCAGACCAAGGATTATAGGAGCTTCCAAATAAGAACATGAACTTAAAAAACTCGCTTTTCTATCTAAAAAGCTCACATTTTCACTTGAAAACTTATACGTGTAACTATAGTGTATGATCTGACATCTAACCCTATACTACTCAACAACATTTTTCTTCCCCGGGAGGACTATCGTGTCCAGCCCCAGGAGCGCTAGGGCCGGAATCCTTCATCCCTCCTATAGGGATAAAACTGTTGCTGACAGAATGCCCTCCTTCGGAAGTTGGCCCTTCGGACGCAGCATTAGTATCCCAAACGTAGGAGCGACTCGAACTTTGGTTGCTGCCCACGAATATATTGCTACTCAATGGTCGACCCTGTGCTATGAAAATTGAACTCACAAGAAGAAGAGCAAGGAAAGGCATGACTAAGAAAGAGTTGATCAAATGTATGCGATTGTTTTGGGGTGGGAAATTTTCTGAAATTCAGAGAAGAATGCTATGTGTCTCAATGATCAATGATTATTTGTGTACTAATGAAGGGTAAGAACCTATATATAAGATACATAAGATCATGAGAATATAAAATCATATCAACCACATTTTCTTTTGAGGGCAATCATAATCAATCAATTATATATTGCTAACATTGAAATATTCTCTAAAGATACACACTCGGGAATATGCAGGATCTAATAATGTATGCTCTTTTGAATTATGAGTAACATTTATTGTAGAAAACAAGGAACAAAGTAGATCAAGGGAGGGACGAACTGGTAGAGCACCTCTAGCCTAAGCTCCAAGCAAATGGTAGGAATATACAATCGCACCAAACATGTATGAGGTAGAAAACTTACAGAAAACCGAGTCACTAACCACGAAAATTGAGAGCAGAAAACTAGTAACCTAAGAGTGATACCATTCTTTTTTTCTGGATTCGGGGAGGGGGGTGTTACCTAAGCAGATCGTGGATTAACCCAAAGAGACTCAGCTACCTCCAACTCCCCTAGAAAGGCCAACTTGAACAGTACATTTACAAGTTTAGAGCGTATTGGCCATCTGGAATTAGTTATTGGCAACCATAGCCTCTTCCAAGGTACTGCTATCAACTTTTCTGACGACCAATTTGTTCTGTGGAGGAAGGTCTTTGTTTGAGGGAGATGTAGCTACATCAATAACAATCGAGTCCTCTTCCTTAAAATTTCCCCTCAAAACCCCCATTGCAATTTCGTTCTCAACCATCTGTTGTATCACTCGCTTTACAGGCCGAGCCCCAAAGTTCGGGTCAAAGCCTAATGTCCCAAGGAGCTCAACAGCTTCCTCGGTGTAATGAAGGTCAATTTTCTTTTGCTTCAGCCTGTCCTTCACCCGATTCATCTGCAACAAAAATGGCACAAAATCAATCAAAGCAATCTTGAACTCTTTATAATTACTCACACCCATACTGCACATAGTATAACAGAAGATAAGCAAGCATACATGTTGTGTAGTTCAGTCATATGGCATGTCATGTTCCCAATGCAAGCTCAAATACGATATGCAGCATAGGACGACCTAATGTCTTGATTCCTGTTTAATCAAATGACAACTAGGTTTCACCTAATGTGTAGTTCAGTCACAATGGTACTGCGTAGTTTAGTTATATGGCATAGTATGCTAGCTATGCAATGCAACGAGATACAGCATAATACGACCTTATGCCTTGCTTCCTATTTAATCAAATGAAAACTAGGTTTCACCTAAGTCCTGCACGGGTACCACTCACAGCTAAGCACGCCTTCATTTCAGGACCAAAAGGTACAGAATTCGCAAGAAAAGGCCTTTATATTTTAGGTCCAGAGAGAGACATCGCATGGGAAAAATATCAGACTTCCTGATCATGTAATCTCTTATGCCAATTACCTGTAACTCAACAATTCGGTTGATTTCTCTAGAATCAAGAGGCTGGAAAACGATGTACTCATCAACCCGATTCATGAACTCTGGACGGAAAGTTTGTCTGGCCAACTCTACAACCTGCCTTTTCATCATGTCATAAACCGCATCCTTACTATCCTGTGTATTCCTTAAAGTCTCCAAGATATAGTGGGACCCAATGTTAGATGTCATAATCACCACACAGTTGGTGAAGCTAACTGTTCTTCCCTGAGCATCAGTTATACGTCCATCGTCCAGTACTTGTAACAAGATGTTGAAAACATCATGATGAGCTTTCTCAATCTCATCGAACAAGACAACAGAGTAGGGTCTTCGTCGCACTACTTCTGTGAGTTGCCCACCTTCCTCATACCCAACATAGCCAGGGGGTGCACCAACCAGCCGTGAAACAGCATGCTTTTCCATGTACTCACTCATATCTATCCGGACAAGAGCATTTTCGGTGTTAAAGAGGTAACCAGCCAAAGCTTTCGCAAGCTCAGTCTTCCCCACACCAGTTGGGCCCATAAACATGAAACTTGCAATTGGCCGATTTGGGTCTGATAATCCAGCCCTTGAACGCCGAATGGCATCAGCCACAGATCTAACAGCCATGTCTTGTCCAATAACCCTTTTGTGAAGCACATCTTCCAAAAATACCAGTTTCTCTCTTTCTGACTGTTGCAAATTTGATAATGGTATCCCAGTCCACTTGCTAACAACTTCAGCAATATCCACATCGGTGACTTCTTCTCGAAGTAAAGATTTACCAGACTCACGATATTCTGAAAGATTCTTTTCAGCCTCTTCCAACTGACGTTGGAGGGTCATCAACGTTCCGTATTTGAGCTCAGCAGCACGATTTAGGTCATACTCACGTTCAGCAGCTTCCATCTCCAGGTTGACCCTGTCAATCTAAAAGGGAGAATTTCATGATGCAAGAAAAGCCGAGAGACTACAAAGCAGCACTATAGTCACAAAAGATGAAACAACAGGAGAAACCACTTTTGTCCAATATGGTAAAGACAGAAATAATACCTCTTCCTTGATTGATCTGATTCGATTCATAAGAACCTTTTCACTTTCCCATTGTCCGTTCAGCTCCTTCTGTTTTTCTTTAAGCGAGCTTAGATCACTTTCCAACTTTTGAAGTCGGTCTCTGGATGCTTTATCAGTGTCGTTTTTCAAGGATAGTTTCTCCATCTCTAGTTTTAGCACTGCTCTATCGATCTCATCCAGCTCTGTAGGCTTAGAAGTGATCTCCATTTTCAGCTTCGCAGCAGCTTCATCAACAAGATCGATGGCTGAAAGGTACCAGAAAGGACTGAGGTGGAGCTAAGTTGAGAAAGAGCAGCCTTTTGGAATGGTATACAAGAGCATAACAATAGCAACGAGTAAAGATAAAGAAAATAATGAACCTTTATCAGGTAAAAATCTCCCAGTAATGTACCGATCTGAAAGCACAGCAGCTGCAACAAGAGCCCCATCAGATATTTTAACACCATGATGCAATTCATAGCGTTCTCGCAGCCCACGAAGAATGGAGATTGTATCCTCTACAGCTGGCTGGCCACAAATTACTTGCTGGAACCTACGTTCAAGAGCAGGGTCTTTTTCGATATATTTCCTATATTCATTTAACGTGGTTGCTCCAATACACCGAAGCTCTCCTCGACCAAGCATTGGTTTCAACAAATTTCCGGCATCCATTGCACCACCAGTAGCACCTGTAGCAAAATTGTCAGAATATAGAGGATACATCACATAACATTTATTTCAAGATGAACAACTATAACCGAGAAAGTTCCACAAGTATTCCTGGATCCCAATCATATATATTTGATGTCCTCATTAACACGTGAAAACATTCATCCCAAGAGGTACTAGTGCATCAAACTGTGCTACGAAAAAAGCAGCTCAGCAGTACTTGAAAGTCTTACTAAAAGTTAATCAGAGTCTTCCCAGAACATGCCAGGGTTGCAAACTAGGCAAAAATGGTTCTATTGGGAAAGAGATGAGGAGAAAGTGTGTTGCAAACTGGGCAAAAAAGGTTCTATTGAGCAAAAGATGAGCAGAAATCGTTTTGGGAGTTGTTGAATGTTCCCTTCTCCCTTTTTGTCATTTGGTCCATTGTGGAACTTTTTTCTAATCAATGCAAAATAGTACATTTACTTTATCACTCACCACAACAGCATGTCAATTAAATAATGAAAATGAAAAAAAAAAAAAGACAGATGGACACAATTAATTCAAGTATCAATCCTTCCCACAGCCTTAAGAAATGTAAGCTAGCACAAGCAAGAAACAGACCTGCTCCCACAACAGTATGAATCTCATCTATAAATAGAATTATCTGTCCATTTGATGCACTGACTTCCTTAAGTACAGCTTTCAGCCTTTCCTCAAATTCACCACGAAATTTAGCGCCAGCGAGCAGTGCACCCATATCCAGTGAAATCAACTGCAGAAAGAACACAAAAATGTGAAAAGAGCACCAACATTCAAAAGGGACCTTCACAAACAACAACTACATAGCACTAGTTTATCACTGAAGCAATAACAAAAAGAACATGAGTCACAAAACAAAAGCTTCATAGTAATTTTCATTGGGAGAACAGACCTTTCGATCCATCAAGGGCTCAGGGACATCCCCACGCACAATACGTTGGGCTAATCTGCAGAAGTAAGCATCATTTTTACATGCTGTGTTAAAGAAGGGATATATGCATCAACAGTTTAAGTCAATCATACTATTGGGTCACTACATGGAAACGTCAAGGTATCATATATATTTATATGTCCTGACCTAGAGCCTACTAGCACCCCCAAGAGCCTCACTTATATTCAACTGGTTTCAGCAAACAACATGTGGACATTCAACCTTTTTGAAAGAATTTGGTAACAGCCAGTTACGGACTTATACTAATAGTGGCGTTAGCACAGCACTAGCCCACAAGCAGAAAGCATAAAAACTCAAACAGCAAAATACTGTCACCGCACTCCCAAAAAAAAAAGAAAGACAAGAATCGAAAATATATTATTATCCTGAAAACCATTTGTACACACTTAAGCGCATATTCTTGGGACAGGAAGCTATACTGCCATACATATTGAAACACCCACCAAAACTAGTTGCCATATTTTTCATCAAACACAATATTCGGCAAAAACATACAATAGTCATGTTATATGTGGAATAGTAAATACAGGATGAACGCAAATAATTTCACACACATTGGTTATAACAAGCTTACCCTTCGGCTATGGCTGTTTTACCAACTCCAGGCTCACCAATTATAACAGGATTGTTCTTGGTTCGTCTCGATAAAATTTGGATGCAACGCCGGATCTCATCATCTCTCCCAATAACAGGGTCAAGTTTACCCCGCCTGGCTAACTCAGTTAAGTCACTTCCATACTTATCTAATGCTTCATATTTTCCTTCTGGATCTGCAAAGGAGAACACGGACCACAATGACGTTAGGGAACAGAATAATAACGCCAAGAATATGATGAGGTTACGGCTTTTTACATTTAATGGTACAAGATGAAGAGCTAGTTAAAGAAATATCATAATCCTTCTCAATCTCTGCCTAAAAATGAAAGAACAACAAACGTGTCTTGAAGTTCATGCAACAGAAACATTTCCACAGAGAAGTATAGCAAACTACATATTTTCCTTTGTCTATAGGGTGTGGTACATGGATGCAGTAGAACTGTAGAAGTCGTAAATAATGATTTTGCCTCCTTTAGTGAACACAAGAACTTGTCTAAGACGGTCTCTCCATAATTTTATGGATAGTATGCTTTTAAGGTTTTTCAACATGAACTTTTAAGAATACAAAGCTTTGAAATATCACCCTTATATCTTAAAGGATCTTTTGTTAGACACTACCTTAAGTTTGATCTTTTTTGTAAACTGCTACCTTACATAATTTTTTTTGTACAACCCTACCTTTTAAGCACTTTTTTGTTGAAACTAGTACCAACTAACAGTGGCCGTTAGAGTAGTTGATAACTCTGTCCAGTTTGACTTCCCACTATATTAGGAAACTTACTTTGATCTGTTACTCTTTGACTACCACGAACACCTTGAATTGCATCTTTCAACTGTTTCTCACTCAAGTGGAAATTCTGAAACAATTGTCTCCCAAACCTCGGATCTGAATGGAATGACAACACCAAATGCTCCACTGATACAAAATCATCCCCCATTTCTTTTTTGTGCTTTCGAGCTCTCTCCAAGAGAGAACCAAGGTTTGTGCCCAGAACAGGTCCGCTAGTATCACTTACCTGCAATATCAGAACTCAACGCCATGAAGGAGTTGCTATCACAAAAACAACTATCCTCTCAGAATACCATGCCCTAGGTACCGATCTCATAACAGAAAGTCTTACATGTAACCGTCTACTTTTGACTCAAAATCAGAGGGTCTTACAGTAGTCACTTTTTGGCTTGAAGTGGTCACTTCAATCACATTGTGAGAATTAGACGGAAAGTAGTCACTTTTTGGCTTAAAGTTACTTTTGTTATGTTGTTTATAAAAAAAAGTGATCATTTTAACTCAATAACAACTAGAATTTACTTTTAATTAGAATTATACCCCTTTTTTAATAACTTTAAATTTCATAATGCCATAAACTGAATGTATCTGATTTTGCAATCATCACTCATCAGAGCGTACCTTGGGCTGCTTCGATATGAAGTCATCTACAGCTTGCAAAACTGATGAATTGTCAAGACCAGCCTTCGTCAAGATTCTCCGGGCCAAACCATCTTTCTGTTCCAAAAGGGCCTTTATCAGATGTTCAGTCTCAACAATCTGTTGCTTGCTCACTCGGGCAGCTTCAACGGCCCCAACAACCGCCCCCCATGCCATCTCAGTGTACTCTGATTGATTTGGCTGGAAAATCGAACATCAAAACAACACTGTTAAAAGAAGAATCACATCTTTGAGTTTTCATCTCCTCAACCACGCAGCGCTTCTTCAAGCTACTTAAATGTCATGGAGCAAAATGCTAACTACTTCATACATAGAGCAAATACATAAAGAGAGCATAAAATATCAAAAAGGAATTCAAACCAGGTTAGCCTGATTGGGAGGGAGCAGTGAAACAAACTCAATAGCAACAGTGCGGTATGACACGCTAGCATGAAGAAAGAAATAGCATGCATGCCATTTCTAGTCACACTAACTTCGCAAGCTATTTTCCTCAGACCAAACCATGCAATCTATAATTCCCATTCTTAAACCATGATAGCTCCCTTTCCTCCCAGATAACGGAGGGTACCTACAGATACAGACTGAAAGACCAAAGCCTCAGATAAGAGTGCATTCGAGAGAAGGGCGACCATGTCAGAGGATAAACACTCAACGCAGAAGGCTACCTCCAGATAAGCCACCAAGCCAAAAGAATAATCCAGATGATGCATACTGTTTACAATACATAAGATGAGCATGAGCAGCATTCTCGTAAAACCATGAGTTGTAGTATGTCATCATTGGGTTGTGAAGTATAATATCCACATACAGAAAAGTAGCTCATGCCTCATCAAAACAATATTCAACATATTCTTTAACTAATCCCTTATCTAGACAAATTAAAGACTTAAAACACAATGATTCCTCACTGCTTGCCTCATGTTGAAAGTTGCAACTCGCAACTCGCTGCTTTAAGCAACCTCCACCCCCCCCCCCCCCC
>CAAKMY010044689.1:0-19820 GCA_901111285.1 Corrigiola litoralis | reverse complement strand
CCTCCATGTTAGTTTGTAGTCTTTATAAGACTAGCTTACATATATTCTTATATCTCTTCAAATCTCAAATTACTTTTACCGTGTCTTTCCTCTTTAGTGATTCATTATCCTAGTTCTGCCATCAACAAGGCAACTCTAGATTTTCATCTTTGGTGCAGTGCAATCAAAAATGGATTCTTATGCTGTCAAATAAGTATCTTGTACATCCGTCAGATCCCACAAAGTCTCTCTGTAGCATCTACTTCCCCATTATGTCATCCCACAAAGTCCTTTGTCACAGAGGGATATATACGGAGTAGATGACAATGAATGGAAATATGTTTGATGTGGACAGTGGACACTATTGTTATGCTAGCCTCGTAAGCTGATTGTAGTTCTGAGTTTTCAATTTCCTTCGTGTTCCGTTAACTCAATTGTTTTGCTAACCAGGATGACATGTTTAATCAAGTGATAAAAGAATGCACTGTTCACTACAGTCAATTTTATGAACTTACGAGGTAAGTTCCAGCTGTTGAATATTCCCTGATTTATCGACATACTTGTTATTTTGCATTTTCAGTTCAAAATTTTGTGTTCATGTTATTCCCATGCACTTGCCCTTAGAATCCGGGACATGGACATGTTATCTTCTGCTAATTTTTCCTGTCTCCTATGCATCCGCACATTGACAAGCAACAACACATAAGTTGTTCTTCACAGTCAAAACATCACGGAAACGATAATATATATTCGTCAGCTTTGAGAAAAATGTTGTCTCCTTGCATCCTCTTCATTATTTGATCCAGTCAGCTGAACTAGTGCCATCAATTTAGACCCATTTCACGCCCTGACAAATACCAGTTGCTGCCACATTTGACTTTACTTACCATTTGTAACAACTACCACCCAGTAAGGGTCCACGCAAGGCGTGATCTGGGAGGCCCAAGACGTAAGCAGCCTTACCCCAAATTGAATACTTGCTCCATTTTCCTTTTTGCATGAAAGAAGAAAAACCTGTCCCTTGATATCTTTCTCTCATATATCATTCAAGAAACCAAAAAAAAAAAATAAGTTTATGACCTGGTCAAATCTGATTCCATCATCTTATCTCTAATGCCTGAGCCTGACCAACATGTCTCTTGGCAGGAAAATGCAGGAAGAAGGATTGGACGTCCAGTCAGCTAGAAATGCAGACCACTTTGGAATGCTTATCCACCATCTTTCCCTATTACGCAACAAGCGCTGCCTGATGGCATATGTGTAGGCATTAGCTCACTGTTGTTTTACTTTGCAGTTCAATCATGCAGCCAAGTCTTTTCTTTGAGGTTGTTTTCATCACCTACTAAACATTAGTTCCTCGAATAATGCAGTTATAAACGAGCAGAAGTCATACAGAATCTAAGCTGGAAGGTTGGGCGAGTGCTTCCCGAAGAAATCGAGCAGAAGCTAAGTGATCCTGAAAAACGCTACTTTAAGAGCCATTCTTCTGCTCTGCAATCATATATGAGGGAGATGGATGGTCTAGATTTGACCGTGGTATGTATTCCTCTTGTTTCTTCCTATCTCCTGTTCTTATTTTTGCTTCCTGCAATTTCCAGCTGGATCTGCAGAGTATGAGAAATCTTCCGAACATTCAAGTAAAAATGGGTGGTAAAATTATAGACTATTTTGCAGGATGTGGTGCCACCAAAAGATCCCTACATAAAAGTACGAGTCCTTGATGATATTGGCGTGACAGCTATGGGAGATCGAGATACGAACCTTGCATGCCATTCAATTCACTTCCTTAAACGGACGGATGCTGAACATTACATCTTCCAGGTGAAGTGATTGAGAGAATCATCTATACAGATTATACGCCTGACATTGGGGGATAATATTGATTCAGAGTCTTGTTTGTCAACAGGGGATGATGGAGGAACTCTTAGGCTAATCACATAAACTGTGCAAGACACTTACGTGATCCTTACAAGATCATTATACCAAGCTCTCTCCTCAGTTTAACTTTTATGCAGCTGCAGTCGCTTTAGTACAAGTGTTTCTGTAAAAATAGGGTCGATGAGTAAGTATCAGTTGATGCCATCAATATTTTCTACTGTATCACAAATATCAAGGAACTGTAAATTATAGTGTTAATTCAATTTGTTGAATCAAGCAATCATTTGTATTTCAGAGAAGTATACTGTTGTTGTCTTGAACTGTAACATTATTTAAAAATTCAACCTTGGATCAAATAATCTGTTTCTCCTCTTAAAGCTGATTAGAATGGGTAAATGACAGGGACTAAGGAGTAAGGACTCAGGAAGGCATTGTAAGATGTAGGCCTTGACTGTTAATTTTTGGGGTGTCCAGCTAGAGTTAGCCAGTAGCTTGCTTACTTTGTTATGGATTAATCTTAGCTCCAACCACCAGAAGGTATATACTTGGTAAAACAAAAAGGCCAAATTTGGATTCTCATAATAAATTAATCAAAGTTATAATGTACAGTATAGTTGATGGTTGAGGCTTAGTCATTGGTTGTATTCAAATAAATTGCTGCCCATACATAATAAATGAACAAGATATACTTTATCATCAAACAAGTCTTCATTTGACATTTTCACAACGTTTATAAAGTGCATATGTTTCAATAGCTAAAAAGAGATTCGTTAGCTACAAAGCTTATTTCCTTAAATTTGTGCCAATCGAGGGAGCGAAACCAAGACTTCAGATGACCGTGTTGGCATATTTGCTGTGTCGTGTGTGTTACTCTTCTTGTGTGACTTTCCTTTTATCAACTTGGTGTTCGACCTTGTCGGTGGTCAGTAGAACATAAAGAACTCTCATTACCTCCTCATTGAACATCCCATATCAAGTCAACTCTGCTACAATGATACTACATTGATGACTCAAGTAGCGCTAAGAGAAAGGAAGTCTTATTGCTCCCTGAGGAAAAACTGTGGCTGCTTTAGGCTTAAGTTTGCTAGCAGATATTCTTGTTTTGAAAAAAGAGTTATTTCGGTAGTTTGTTCCTTGTTTTGTTTTATTTGACTTAGTTATAAAGAACAAGAGAGAGACAGAGACGAGATCTAAATGAAGGCGTCACCTAATCTGAATCATATAAACATATACTCCGTATTACCTTCTTCAAATTAGTTGGCTTATCTTGGCTATAGTTATATATCATAGTCAATCATCATCTTTTCTCTCATTTTTAAGATTAAACGGTCTCATATGAAGTAACAAGGATAAAAAAAATTACTGACAAAAAAAGGATAAAAAATTAAATTTATTAAGATAATCAATGTAAGTCATAATTCATTTATCTTATTATTAGCATTTTATAGTCAGAGGTAATATTTACTGTCAAAGTTAGATAGAATTTAACTTCAAAAGTCAAACATAACCACTTACTTTGGGTAAATCGAACTCGAGCTGCATGTCGGTTGCATGCATATACTCGAGTATCAGCAGAAACTCAAAGCACCGTTGGTTCTTTTCTTGCAAAACTCTTAACTTCACAGTTTTAATCTCAACAAGTTAATAACATTACTACCGTGATTGGTGGAACTCGACACTTTTCAAGACTAAGGCGGCAGTTAATAAGAGCCACATATAACAGATAACATTATCCCTCTGCGAAGCAACTGCTATAAGGGTGACACTCATACACCCATGCATATATATCCAGAATTTTATCTGCGCTCGAGATTATTCAGACTAACTATTGACATGATTTTTTTTATCTACGGTAAGACAAGCTCCTACTCGATTGATGTCTCGAGGGTTTATAGCTATTCTGAAGTGAGAAAAGGGTAGAATTTACAATGGCATTACAAAACTACCACTACCTAGTATCATCATCAAAGCCTCAACGGTTATATCTTACACAATCATCAGGGGGACGAAAAGAGAATGGCACCAAGTATGGAAGATCACCAGCTGAGCAATTTGCACCACTAGCATCAACCTTCCAACGGCGGCTGGTATTGGGTATTGGATCAGCCTCTCTTGTAGCTCTTGGAGCCAATTTCACTGGAATCACAAGCTTCCTCCTTGGACTTTCACCAGATACTGGACGAAGTCTCAAGCTGGATGTGCTTTATCCAATAGGAGGGTATAGTCGCTGCATTCAACCAGATGAAGGATTTGGTCAGTAAGTCTATCTCAGCAACTTATATTTGCATATTATTATTTACGAGCCAAGAAGTTCAGTTCTATTAGCTATCACAACATTATCACTGATTATAATGTCGCATGTTTTTGGGACAACAGAGTTCATATATCCGGCAACATGGGTTGCGGACCAGACATTATTTTATCGAGCAGCTCAAAAGGCAGAATCAGAGAGATCACTTGATCTTCCTGCTCTAAGCAACCGCCGCAAAAGGAATGTGAATGAACCAAACATCGCCTTTGGTCCTCCTGGCTCAACTGGTGAGCTTAATGTCAGTGTGATTGTCTCGCCAGTCCCTCTTGATTTCAGGTAATCAAGCCAGACTCATAGTCTCAATCTTCACCTCTTGGCTGGTCAAACAGCTTCCAAGCCAAAATCAAGACTAAAACAGAAAGAAAGAAAACAATCTTGAAACAATTTATGCTCTTTTAAAATAATATTTAAGCCAAATTCACCAATTACTATTATAGATTTAAGAAAACTATGCCTTGGAACCTATAAATCCTAAACCATCAATGGGCATAGAAGACCATATACTCGGTGAGGAAGAAACAACAATGACATGCACACCTCTTTTAAAATCAAACTGGTTGTCACTATAAAGCGCATTGTTTTATAAGTATTAGTACTACTCTATCCACTACTACGATCACATTACCCTTACCCCCCCTATTTGGAACCATTAGGCACCTGAAGTAAGGCAATGGCATTTCATGGTCCTATATTCTTTTATCTAAAATTATTTAAAATCACCAGCTAGAGATGCACAATCATTCACTTCAATTTCCAAAAATGTTTCGAGTACATCAAAAAACACTGAAGGACCCAGGCCTCGGTTTTAGCTATACCATACTGGGGTGGTGCTGGTGATTGTAGAAAACTTTGAATGATATGTCTTGTCATTTTAACCCACATCACATCAACACTACCACACAATGCATCTTACTTTCTTAACTCGAGCCTTTAAGATACCGGGCCTATCTACCACAATTTCCTCAAACATAAAAATCATAAAGCCAACCAACAATCACAGAATAATCAGAGAACCTCTGCTTTTCATATCATATTCTCTTTACAGGATTGAAGCATTTGGGGGACCAAAGGAGGTAGGAGAAGCTGTGATCAAAACCATAACAGGCTTTGGTCGACAATCAGATGTGAAAGCCAGGCTACTAAACTCGAACCTCAGAGGAGATTCACTGCACAATATTAATTACTATGAGATTGAATTTAGGGTTGATAGCCCCTTGTTTCAGCGCCACAACGTGACTGTATGTTGTGCTGAAAAAGGAAGGTTATACACGCTGAACGCTCAAGCCCCTGAATCAGCATGGCAAGAGGTAAAAGAAGACTTTTACAAGATTGCTGCTTCATTCAGCCTCAGTTCATAAAATAATACATGGGACTATGGGAGGGTGAGCAAATATACAGAAAGTACAGAGGAGATCAACTACAACCCCCTCCACCCAGCCGACCGTTGTCTATAGAATTTGGTATGCTCATTTAGAGCAAGATTCCAACACAAACAGATGACTAGATCAGGAAAAAAAAAATATAAGAAATACTCGGGTTTTTTTTTTTTTTTTTGTACAAGCAATTAGTTAAAGAGAGGCAAAAGAGCTAAAAGCCAAGAATATATCCAGTCCTTCCATGGTGATCATTTAGCTTTTGAGGTATATTTGAGAACTACTATGTATAAAACAGGAACGCCTATATGATGAATATCACCCAGAGCAAGGAAGTCTTTTCCTAGGACCAGAAGTAGATAGTTACAAGCGACTAACAGAATTACCTCCAGGAAAACTGTTAAGGTTTGGATTCAAAATTAAAGAAATGGTACAAAAAGGGGTTCAACTACTACGTATAAAATGGCATTTGCTGGTAGAGAGAAAAGTCAAAAGAAAAGAGGAGGATAATGACATACAATAACAACGTGCTTTCAAACATCACCGAGGGAAGGGGGAAATAAATCAACTTTGCCCCAAATCATGCAAGGGGAAAAACAGAGTAGCTTAATACTAAAGATTACAGAGTTCTACTCGACCCGGAGACTACAAACAATGGACCGGGCACATACAGGCACAGCTGCAATTTTTGCCTTCCTTAAACCTAATTGTAACAATCAAAAGGCCCTCCATACTGGCCCTCCATAATTCGTAAACAGACATGTTACAAAAATTACCCACCTCCTCAAACAGCTAATCTTAGATACCCACTGCCAAGGAACAGGACAATGAGCTAATAGCTGCTTATTCGTCTCTGTATAGAAGGATATCATAATGTAGATATGGGAAACAAAGCTTGTATGACCTCCTTGCAACAGATAATTATCACTAAGTAAATTAAGGAAAATCCTCCAATAGAAAACCTTCCTTCAAACAAAAGTTCCCCCCTCCAAATGGGATTACAGTATTACACAGCTTGTAGAAACCCAGACGAGGTGCAATAAACTTGATGCAAATCAAAAAACTTGCGGCTAGTGGCCAAATCCTACAAAGTCTCAGTACTTCCCAAGCGCCATATGAGTAATTAGGTAATGTGTACACCTATGTATTTAGGACACCCTGATTCAGATTCTACATATATGGGGGTTAGAATGAGCAAAATTAGCAATCTTACAATACATAAATCTCATATGTACAACCCCTTTAACCCCTTAGCCCTTCTCAGTCCAAACATTGAAAGGGGCTGCTAGTAGAAAAGGCAAAAGTAATGGCAGAAAAGAAAGCAGAAAGCTACTCTGAAGACAGAAATCGTAAGCGCGAGTTACCAATTTTGCAAATATATTGAATTAAGCACAGGCAACTTGTCGCTGTTTCATCATTTTCTCCAGGTTCTCTGAAACCATTGCAGTTAAATTACGATCCTCAAATACTAGCTCTGCACCAAGCCTGCAGCAAAACAGCAAATTATTCATGTTCAAATCAACATGCATTCTGCAATTCGAGACAGGCAAGCATCATAGCATTGGTCTTTCGAAATCACAGTAGAAAACCACGTAATTTGCCATCAACCATTTGTCACTTTCCCCAAATGGAGTTATGGAGGTACACCAAATAAAAAATATTAATACAAAACCGTAAAAGAAGCCTATTGCTTACTTTTGATCAAGCACCAGCTTCTGTGCTTCTTTAATAGCAGAACTAGCGGCGTACAGTGATATCTTTCCCACCTGAGAGCGCAAGATGTAAGTAAGAAACACCCACCTACACAATGTTGCTTCCTTGCCTACAAGCAACTTGCAAGAAAAGATTCTGCAACTAAATCAAAATAATGCAAAAGTATACCTCCACCATTTGAAGCTTTGTAGCATGATCATTTGGAAGACTGCGTATCTCTTCAGCCAATTTTACTGCCTGCTCTAAACTTTCAGGAGATAAGAAATCAAGACCCAATTGAACTGTGGACTGCAGAGACGCCCATTTCAAGTCAGAGCACATTTACAGAACTAACTTCAGAAAACAAGTCATGGCTGATAAAAATAGTGTTAGAAATAAGAACCATTGAGATCACAACACAAACAGAATCAGCAAGAAAGTTGGAAATTGACATGATACAGTACCTCATACAAGTTAGACGAATGAACTCACCTGAAGATTCCTTACTTGAAAAGGACATCCCGCTGGTATAAACACTGCCTGGCCTAAGTACTGCTCAAATGACCATGGCTCAATGCCTGCCAAGTAAACAAAAGATCCAGGTAAATGACAGTTGCAAGGTTAAAATAAAACAACTATGTTATTCCCATAGCAAGATAGTGCTAGGTTAAAGATTACTCTTGAAGTTAACGACAACAAGGTTGGCCGAGCCTAGAGTAGAAAACAAAATCAACCGGCCAACTATACTTCTTTAAGAAGAATTCAGATAATACAAGAAGCAACTAGTCTTGTCTAAGAGCGTCTTATTTCAACCTATGTTGAGACGAACCTCACTTTTAATCAAAAAGGGTCACCAACAGCCATTAAAGGATCACTATTTGATAAAAGCGTTAACTTAGTACTTTTTGACAAAAGGGATCACTTTTTCAATGTTGATATAACGATAACTTAATTTGTGAGGTGAAAGCATCTAAATTTGGGTATCGGCAATTGGAGGGTTCAAAGATCAAGAGAGCCAGAATAAAAGAGAAAAAGTAGAAAAAAATTGTACAGGGGAAAAAGGATGCATAATCGGTGCCGTCTCAGCAGAAAGAGGGAAGCTATTCAAACAGTATGAGAATGGCGATAAGTTTCTAAGAAGAGACAGGACCTTAAATGAATAAACTAAGCTGAAGCAGCAAATATCTATGAAAATTTAATGTGGAATCCTAGAGTTTATAAACCACTGTAATCCAAGTACTTACCACAGCATAATTATGCAGATATTTGCCTACACGGATGAGATTTTTAAGTGGCTGACACCTAGCAGCCACAGATCTCACTACCAAAACTGGCAAGCAGAGCCAATATAGGTGGACTATTTAGCACCAGAATAGCTCTGGTGACAAATTAGAGCACCCAATAGAAATACAAGAGATAGGATGCCATTAACCTTTGTTCCATATCATGCTGTACATAAATAACAAAAGCAAAGGTCACAGGGTTTATCATAATTTCTTACCAAACTCCTCCTTCAGCTGTCTTTTATGGTGACTTCTTAGATACACTGCTTCATCATACAGAGGGTTTGTCACCTGAGTTTACAAGAATCAGGATCAGCAACAAGAACCAGGAATAATAATAGGACTAAATTGAAACTAATGAGTAATGACTCACATCATCATTCTGTAAAAAGTCAGACTTTCCGAATTCCTCTCGATGCGCTCTTAAGTACTCAGATAACTTTGGAATATCCTCTCGTCTAAAGACATCCCATAGAGCCCCGGAGCGAGTATTAGAAGAGACAACTCCGGTCTCTGCGCTCTCACGTTCAAGGTCAATGTCCTGGTCTTCTGTCTCCTCCATCGGCTCACTAAGATTTATGTCTAGCTTAACCCTGCACACATCTTGTCCATCACCCCCATTGTAGGGCGAACCAAGTACAGCTTCCTCATTTGATCCTCTGGAAGGATCTCCAGAAATATCTTGCGCCTCAAGTTCCACATGAGCTTTCTGTACCTTCTCATTGTCTGCCTGCTGCCAGCCTTTGATTTTTACTGCACATGAATGCACCAATACGTATACCTACAGCAGATTTAAGAAAACTGTCACCAACTAAATTTAACACTTTGTATATGAAAGATATACCAATAACGAAAAGAAATTCCCATTAAGAAGGATTCTGGTATCTGGACGTTCTTCCTAACTCCTCTCAGCCAAAATAATAAAATAGTTCGGTAATCCTCCATTTAAAATCAATTGGTACACAAGCTCCTGTGGGAAATCTAAATATAACTGAGCCCATTGTGGGCCTCTCCCCCGTATACTAGAGCAAGTAAACCTTACTTATAAAAGACTTTCAAGAAGAATTTCAACAAAGGGCAGTGCTAAAATGTCCCGAGAGCTGGGAATCTAGGATTCTAAATATTTGATATGTCAAAATATAAGGGTCATGTCTATTGATGATCAACTTCAAACGCAGCGGCCATTTATTGCCCTCTCAGTGCTCTGAATTTTTCAAATCCATATCAAGTGGGCTTGGGGAATCATACATATGTCTTAGTATCCATGCAGGTGATACTGCGCTTCCACAGGTTTCTCAACTTTCCTATTACAAACCAACAAAGAGAATCCAACAATTTCACTGGCTTCACGAAATTTTCCCTTTTTCGTTTCTGCTCCCTCCAAATCTCACTCACTTCATTTTAATCAGAATTGTTTTCATTAAAACTAACTAGTTTCCATACATAGCAGAAGGAGATGGCTCCGCCAACGTCAAAGGACAAAATACAACATGACCAATTGACCAGTATGAACACCATGTCATTACTTATCAGACAGCATAATTAAAAGGATGCAAGGACCATTAAAGCAAGTTCTACCTTCAGTTCTTGAACAGCATGCACAAATTTGTAGAAATATAGAGGTTAGAAAAGCTTCAGAGCAACTAGTCATGTAGAATCGTGATCTCGTATATAGGAGTTTTATGAACATGAAACAACAAAAATGCATGGCCCACTTGCAAAAGAATAAGAGACGAGGAGGGACAGGAAAGCTCACCATATCACGCATGTTCAGGTGGAGATTTGTCACAGAGTCACCTTTACCCAATTCTTCAGGTAGCCCGTACGAGATAAATATTTTAGGCCCTACGTCATTTTGCAAGGAATAGTGTGGCATTTTTGCAGCAACATTCAGAAGTCCCAACTTTGAATGTATAAATTCAAGAAACGGCACTTTACTAATAAATTCAGGCCTCTGGTACAAAAAGAACTCTTCAGAAGCACTTGGTGATGGCCAATCCTTCAACTTCAACATTTGCGGCCAACCATTTTCACGGATGCGGCCCTCTGAGTATCCTTTCATGAACTGCCCGAGTTCTACATCAACCTACATGAAGCCAGCACAGTCAAGTTCAAACATTCACAATATGATGTACCTAATCACCACCACACACATACACACAAGGAGAGCAATAACACATATAAGCTTCATTTCAAGTATTTCTTCAAAGGTTCGCCTACGTTTTACCAAAAATGATCTGAGCTTCTAATGCTCAAGCTGACAGTAATTACACCCTTTATGCCTTCTAAAAAACCAGCAGCTAGCCTCTCAAAGTACCACAGACATTGATCTAGATTTGATTTGCCAACAGATGACTGTACTCACAGAATGCCCATTAAACAGATAAAAATAAGATGCTTGAAATATTTTATGTTACATGTAATAATCCCTCCACTATTTATAAATTGATATTACTGGACATTGAACCAAGATTTAGAGCACATTAATGTCACCTTAAATAGATAGAAAAAGGTTAGTTTTGAGCCCTTGAAAACAAATGAATCCATCATTGATTAGCCAACTTGGGAGAAAAAGAAAACAAATTATTAGAAAAAGAGGTCTAGACATCCACAAATTAAAAAAAAGGGAACGCCAAAATTAAATAAAAAGAAACAAGTTGAAAGACAAAAACATAAAATATTTAGAAACATAGGGAGTATCATGTTGAAATGTAAAACACATATGAAAGAGAACTTAGAAATGTAGTTCGGGTTGGGCTGTGATATTTATACCAACTTCTCAAAAATCCCTCCCAAAATCTCTCTCTTGTTAAGCACACAAACAAGAATAACAACCCATTATGAATCCCACTCAAACCAGGGACTGAGGAGGTCCAAAGATGCATGAAGCCTTACCCCTAACTAGTTGGGATGACTAGTAGGGAGGCTGTTTCGAAAAACCCACAGAAAGTTCCCAAATAATCAGTAAAATTACGTATCAATGTAATGCAGTGAAAGGATTACCTAACAAATAGGACTAACCCCTTGAAAGTTTCTTAAATGATGTGGTAGTTGCTTCAAAGTGAGTGTCTCAAGTCTGACGAAAATAATCAGACTTGTATCATAGCTAGCAGGTTGTCACTCACAGAGTCACAGCATCTCATTTGAGATATATGGAGCTAAATTGCTAAATAAACTTCAAAACCACATTGCCCAGACTCTCCATTTCACTTCACGTACCCATGTTGGATACTCAAACCTCCGACGTGGTACACTTGAAAAACACTAATTTAGGAAAACAAAACTTGTCATATTTCAAAACAATGGTCGTCTAACACTAGGACACTTACCCTTGTTAGGTACATATAGCAGAGTTCATGTAACATAGCTTAACAGCACAATTGACAGATTCAAGCTAGATCATATTTTTGTTCCATATGACTGACAATGGAATGGAACTTATTGCAAATAAAGTCAAAGGAGCATGGTCAATCACTTCTATTGTCAGTTGACACTTTAAAAACATACCTCAGACCAGTCTAAACAATCAATCGCCTTCACAATCTTATCAGCATCATTCATCCTCTCATCGGTAATTTCGCAGATTTCTCTCCATATAACCTTGGGGTCCCAACTAGTGCTTGATGAAACATCGGAAACCTGTTTGACAACAACAGGTTCTCCCTTCACCCAATGCTTGCGGAAGTAATCAACCCCATCGTTTTTAATGTCTTGAGCTGATGGACAGTACAAGAAGTTATCACTACTTTCTTCTCGGGATGCACATTCAACGAACCTTGAGTCGAGTGATCCATTCTTCGATGAAATACTGTTGTCGTTAACCTTGCAACCACTAACCATTTCTTCTAAATTTTTTACCAATTTAGCAACCCAGTTCATCTTAAAGATTCTCTGCAGTGTCAAATAAGAGCAACCACACCCACCATGTTCCTTCGGAAGACATGGTACAGTACCATCCCTTTCGGCTCTCCAGCCAGGAAACTTCATACCTAAGGAAAGCTTATGGTTCGAAGAAGCTTGTTGCTCTTTTGGAGTCTCTCCAGATTGATCTCCTCCAGAACTATGATTATCTACCACACCATCTTCCGAACCAGCCAAAATTGCTGCACGAAGATCTTCACAGCAACTAAGGCAAAGATCATACGAGCAGTCTGGACAGTGTCTGTGGTAATCTACGATAGGTACTCTGCAACAATCACTGGTACAGAACTCTTACAGTTAATATTTCTTACCATTTACAATATGAAGCAATAACTAATTTTTAATAAGGAATATCTAAGCACAACACATTTCACTTTAGAGTTTTAGCTGAAGACAAGCAGTTAGCATTATCATTTGGATCAAATAAATAAAGTATGTGAGACATCATATGTACCAGCACATCTGCTCATCTGCATTCAATTTTGTCCTCTCAAGGTCTACTTCAACTCCTGAGAAATGCACACACAATTAGAATGGAATACTTATGCTTAAGCAAACATACTGTACCAAATTTATCAAAATCCATATTTTATCAAAAGAACAATGAAAGATGTGAGATGTCAAGCTCACCACGAAGCTTCTTCTCTAGTTCCACTTCCGCACACTGTTGCTCATGGATCCGCTTAACTACAGGAAGTACTGAGGACAACAAGCAATAAAGGTACTGCATTTTGTCCAGCACAGGTATCTCTCTTATCCTTGCCTGTAATGGCAACCAAAGGTAGATTTACTATTAAATAAATGAGACATCTATTAAAAACTAACCGACAGGTAAGAATGTAATAGATCTGTGTCATCTATAGTTAGCAACTGACATTTACCTTTATCAAATTATCAACTCTGGAGCACACCTTACAATTACAAGTGCCACGACATGCAGGGCAAAGTCTTTGAATCTCTTCCAGAGGAATGTTTGTATACCTGGCAAATAAGTCTCACAAGTCACGCGATAGCACCGTAATGGGGCTAGGAAATTCAGGAGAAAAAATGATCTTACCATGTACTGATGCAGCTACCACAATACCCTCTTCTATCACACTTAAGGCACCAAATAACTGAGTCTTTGTAACTCTTTCTACATTGATGGCAAGTTAGCCTACCAGCATCATTAGAAGAATCTGTGCTGCCATCAGTAACATCCTAGAAGGCAACGTTGAACTCATGATTGCAGAAACAACGATAAACGAATAGCTTACTGACTCAAACATGCAGGCATAAGTAAGACAAATTAAAAGTATCTCAGGAGAAGTGTCTGCATGTGTTCCTGACTATTTATTGTATGAAAATGACTGGAAAAGCTTGAGGACAAGAGGGGGGGGGGGGGATGCATCAATTTTTTATTTTTTTTCCCCTTGCTTCAACGGAGTTCAGAACTTACTCTAAGAAGGTTAAAGTGAACTATAAAAGCAGTAAACAAGAACACTTCTGAACATACACTAATTAGAAATACTGCAAAAGACTGTTAGGTCTCAGCCTAGTTTCCCAAACTAATTCTTATCTACTTTGTCTATCTGAAGAATGGACTGCTACCGATTGTTTTTATGAAAGTTGTGACAAAATTAATGAGAGCACAAACCCAGGGGGGCTTGTAGACAAGTAATAATACATTAAACCAGTTTGTCTACAACAAACATAAAACAAAAGTAGTACCTCACTTGTGGCAGTGTCGCCATTATCAATGCTCTTTTGTGATATGTTCCTGGAGGATTCTACTGCATAAGCTGGCGACGCCCTGCACGACCTCTGATTTTCATCCGAATGTGCGAGATCAGTTTGCATATCATCCTCAAGATTCAAGTCATTTAACGGACTTCGCACACCCAGACTTTTCAGTGGTGAAGATTCAGGGGTACCGAAAACTTGATTCTTCGACACCCAATCCTGAGGCATCTTCTCCGAACTATAAGCAGAAAGTTCCTCCTCTTCTGCGTCTAAAAGAGGTGTATCCTTGTCATCACTCTTACTCTCCAAGTAAACAGGACTATCACCCCCAGACTTCCTCTTGGCTTTCTTCATACTGGCTCTAAGTGCCGAGTTTGCCGCCCTCTTTTTCGCTTGAATGTAGTGCTTCTCACACACGGTTTTATCTGGCATAGACATTGCTGTACACCTCCACTGTTTACCATCCGACCTCTTACACCGCAGATCATCGGGAATGCCAACATTATCATCGCCATTCCCCACAGCTAAAAGTGGATTATCCATCACTATTTATCTACAAACAAGTCCTATTCACCAAATTTCAACCTGCAGGCATACCTTACAATTAAATTTTCTATATTCTCAAGCTCAACTAGTAGGTACACAAGAACCAAAATTATTTCAAAAACTCCCATGTATAAATGCCATATGTGGAGACGCACCACCAAGAAATAATGCATATGATTGGGTCGGAAGCATGCTGATGTGGCAAGTCGCGTCCCCAACAGAACCATAACACTACACTATAGCAGTAATCGTTCATTCAATCCAATTATCAAACATGATCCTATCACTATTGTCTTCGTGAACTAAGTTCAGTTAACTTTTAAAAGGCTATAACCGAATATTGCACACTCTCAAGCTCCACTTACTACTTACTTTCCCCTAATTTGATAAACACACATTAGCCTAATCCACTCAAAGCTTCTCATCTTTACCTGCCCTACTTTCCGCCTAAAAAACCCTCGCTGATAATTGGTCCAAAAACACTCAGATGTCGCATCTAAATCAACACCAAACCAGTGATCTTATACTCAATTCAATTCCCAAATACTAGCTCTAAGTACCATAATTCCCTACCTTAATCAGCCAGCAATTACTAATTACCACTCAAAACTACTTCACCAAAATTCATTTTGAATTTCGGCCCAAAAAAGCCCTCAAGTATCATATGCCGACGTGGCATCTTCCAAACAATTTCTCACAGCAACAAATAGTTCTAAATTTGCCAACCAAATTTGTATACATATTGTTCAAAGCATTAATATTGCACAAATTAAGTGTTGCAAAAAAATTACTGACAGCAGTGATCCGTCACGTAATTTAATCGCGTCGAGGTTGGAGGGGTTCGATTCTTATCTGCGACTTTGCGCACTCATTTCCAACACCAAAACAATAGTACAACTAGTGCAGTATTTAATACGTACTAAAAACAAAATGAAATTACGATAATAATAATAACAATAACATAAAAAGGGAAATAATTACCGAATTACATTTGGCACGTTAAATTAAAATAGGGGAGGGGGTTAAAGTTGAGAGTAGCAGAGTGAAAAAGTGAGATTGGGTAATTTTGGTGAGTGGGATAGGGTTTGTTGAGATAAAAAGAAAAAAGAAAAAAAAAAAAAAAAGAGGTTGTTATAATACAGTTAGACAGTTGACGGAGTTGTGTTTCACATGGGAAGTACTTTTTACAGTCAGTGTTACTGTTGTGTGTTCTGGAGTGAGAGTTTACGAAAGTTGACCACCCAAAATTAACTCTTTTTTTTTTTTACTGATGTTTTTTATTCTTTGTTCAATTATTTTATGTTTTTTTAATCCTGATTTAATTATTTTATGTACATGTTGGGATAAGAGACTTTTTTTTTATAAGATTGAGATAACTAACTTTAGTGGTTATGGGTGTGTATCGGAAACTGATTTTTACACTCCTATAAATTATTTTTACACTCTTACTAGCCTCTCTCATGTGAGAGCACACATTTTAATGCAATTTTTAATTCCTCTCACATGGAGAGTGTAAAAATCAATTAGGGGAGTGTAAAAATCATTTCCCGTGTGTATCATGTTTGAAATGAAAACATTAAAAGCTTCACAAATCATTTTTTCTTGCTTTAGTTGTTTAGTTGTTTTAAGTTCTATTAATTTGTAATTGTATATGTACTAGTATGTGAATCCTATTACTCTAAGTTTGTTACAAAATATAATTTTTAAGTTTGATTCTCACAAAAGACAAAGTTTGATGGTACTCCGTAATTAATATGATAGGATATGAATATATCATTTTTAAAACGGGGCTAATTAAAGCTTAGTGATTAACGATTTCATTGCTGATACCCAAACTGCCATTTGTAATGGTGGTCTAACGAAGTAATGAAACAACTCTTGGTTGTACATACATCTCATACCTATGCATGTGTACTTTGTGAGTTTGAGCCTTTAGCTATTGATGAATCAACATCCCTATGTACATAAGCATTTCCTCTCGTTTGCATTAATGGGAATTGTCAGTCTTGTTCATTTTTGTACTCCCATATTTGATGGGAAAACTCTACTTAATTACTTAATTTATATGAAGTCCTTCCTACTAGAGTTTATGAGCTAGAAGGGAGATACGCCATGCGCGTGCCAGTGTCGCCAACTGGCTTGGCTTGTGAGTTGTGATATGGGGTTCACTTTTACCATTAGTCCTTTTTATTCCTCGTGTTGAACATTTAACTTGCAAAATCTATGTTGCTAACTGTTTCAAATTTAGTATGAGAGTAATTCTCTTTTATAAAATAACTTATGTTACCAATATATATCTTGCTTTTTGTTTTGTTTCGTCCTTATGATTTGCCGTGGTTAGGGCAAATTTTGTTTCTCATTAACCCCTTATGATACAAGCTAAACGCAACACGACTTAAAAAATATTAAAACACAAGCTTCCCATCCTACCCTTCCCCCAACTCAACATCCTCTTCTCATCACCCTCCCATCTATATCCTCTGCCGCCCCCACCCCCCGACCACCACCCCCGGTCCCCAGCAACTCCCTACCAAATAACCAGCCCCTCCCCGGCCTACCCCATATCACGAATTAGCCCCTCCCCCACCATATCACGACTCAGCCCCCTTCCCCCTCCTACCACGACTCAGCCCCTTCCCTCCCCCCCACGCGAATCAGCCCCCCTCCTCCCCACACACGAATCAGCCCCATTAGCGTAGCCGACAACCCCTTAGTGACAGTCGGCTAGCGTTTAACCAAAATCGTTCTGCGTTTATTAGCCACCTTAAGGAAATATAGAAATGAATTGAAAAGAGCGGGAAAATGATTTTGATATTGATAAAATAAATTATTCAGTTCTTATATGTCACTCGCGAGCAGGCAAAAATGTCTGCGCCGGTGCTATTTTATTAACCAAGTTGTTGTTAGAGGTGGTTTTTTATTACCTTTTTGGCAATCTGGCCATGCAACATCAATAAGAAGAATAGAAAACATGAGGTAAAAAAAACAATAGGGACGAATTTAAGAAAAAGAACTTGCAACTGGATTACTTTGTCCATCCCACCGTAAAAAAGAGGAGAAAAAAGTGACTATTTTGGCTGAAAATCGAAAAATGGTAGCCATTAAATTCATACTTAGGTAAAGCTCTAATCTTTTTTAGCACAATCTTATAGTACTCCTTGCTTAATCCTCTAGAAATTAGTGTACAACATTCAATACTACAATCTTGTTTAGTTGCAAATTACTATCATTTCTACCATGTATTGTAATTTGTCAAAGACTCAAGCTTTACCAATGGCATTTAGGGTGTCTTCACAACAACCCATATGTTTTAATCCATTGCACACCTCAAAGATTCAATCTTTTTCACATGGGGTTTATCCAAAACCCTCCTTAAACCCTAGCACACTTGAATTGATAAAACCCACAAAAAGTTTGTTGGGTTTTGGTAGATTTTGTGGTGGAAATGTGTTGGTGAAGGAAAATTTGAGAGGTGTTAGGAGTTTTTCAAGAATGTATGGTGGTGATGTTGAGGGAAGTAGGGAGGTTAGAGCTAGAAAGAGTCTACCTTGGTTAGGTGACAGTGGGAATGGTAGTGGTGGAGTTGAGGGGGTAAAGAGGAGGGATAAAGTTTCGAAGGCGAAAGCGAGTGCTGGTAGTAGTAAGTCATCTTGGGAGGTTTCAGCTGAGAGGTTGTTGCAGAAGAGTGGTGGTGGTGATTTAGGTAAGGGTGAGGGGAGGTGGAGTAGGAAAGTGGATGTGGTGGAGAATTGGCAAAAGCCGGGTTTCGAGGGAGGTGATGGTGGTGAGGAGGATGGGGAAGAGGAAGTGGTTAAGGATTCTAGATGGGATAGGATTAGGAGTAGGGTTGGTAGGGTGGTGAATGGTAGAGGAGGGTCCGAGAGGCCGGGGCAGCGGAGGTGGGATAGGCAGGAGAGTTGGGGTAGGAAGACGTTTAGGGAGGCGACTGAGTCGAGTGTGCCGAAGATGGTAGGGGAAGGGGTTTATGGGGTTGGACCGGTTTTGGCTGCTTTATCTGCTGGGAGAAGAGAGTTTTATACATTGTATGTTCAGGAAGGGTTGGATTTGAATAAGAATAATAAGAAAAAGAAGGATAAGAAGGGGTTTGAGAAGGTGCTGAAGATAGCGGATAGCATTGGTTTGAACACAAAGGAGTTGTCTAAGCATGATCTTAACATGGCTTCTGATAATCGCCCGCATCAAGGTCTTGTGCTTGATGCTTCTCCGTTGGAGATGGTGAATTTGAGAGAATTGGATCCTGTTTCTGCTGAACATGATAAGGGTGTTCTTTGGGTTGCTTTGGATGAGGTCACTGATCCTCAGAATTTGGGAGCCATCATTAGATCTTCGTATTTCTTTGGAGCATCTGGAGTGGTGTTGTGTGCAAAGAATTCAGCTCCGTTGAGTGGTGTTGTGAGTAAAGCAAGTGCCGGTTCTCTTGAGCTGATGGAGATGAGATCTTGCAAGAACATGATGCAGTTTTTGACATCGTCTGCGGAAAATGGTTGGCGGGTTGTTGGAGGCTCAGTTTCTCAAAGAGCTGTCCCCCTGCGTGAGATTGTGCCTGGAGCACCTACAATACTTGTTCTGGGCAGTGAAGGAACTGGTTTGAGGCCTCTGGTTGAGAGGTCATGCACTCATCTAGTGAGAATTCCTGGCAATATTCCCGTGGATATATCGTCAGGAAGATTTGATGATGATGAAGATGACGACAGTATGGAGCATCAAGGCTCAGGTGAAGAGTTTCAATCTTTTATGGCTGTGGAAAGCTTAAACGTCAGTGTTGCAGCAGGTGTGCTTTTGCACCATTTGATTGGAGACAACTATACTAGTTTAGGCCATCCGGAAGGCATGGATAGTAGTGCACTTGACTAAAATGAGAATTTTTGGCCTCTAATTGTAAGTTATATCGACATTCATTGGTTGTCAAAGTTCGCTTAATTCAATAATTATCTTTTTGTTCATTTTTCTCCGAAGTTCTTTAGCAATTTAAATTGATGATGGGGTCTACATACCTAATTTTCTACTCTGTCTAGATTAATCCTAGAACTGTTGCTTCGTTAAGATGAGTTTTGAAACTGTGCACTCCCTCCATCAAAAGCCCTATCCCCCCTC
>CAAKMY010044679.1:0-22712 GCA_901111285.1 Corrigiola litoralis | reverse complement strand
ATATCATTAGTTTCCTTATTGTACTGTGATTGCACTAGTAGGGTTTAATATATAAACACCCCGGGTGCCTTTCATACAGTAGAGAAAAGTCAGGGAGAAAATACTAGGCTTAGAATTTTCTCATCAGTCTCTCATCTGTCCCGAATTATGGGTTTGTACTTTTGTACTTCTGTTCTTCTCATATAGTGAAATCCGGGATCCTGTTGGACGCAGTCATCACGTTGATGGTGAACCACGTAAAAAACTATCTCTTGTCTTTTTTATTTAATTTTCTGTTTATACCGCACTGTCCACCACCGCGCTTCCGCACAACAAAATCAAAATAGTGTACATAACTTCTTATACCTTTTTCATAATTTATGAAGTAAAAAAAAATAATTGCACTGCTGAGTGCTGACTCAAGGCTCAATTGGAAAGAATGAGTTTGTGTTTTGTACCACAGGAATAGCAATGCGTCTATCCAATCTCCTTATTCTGTTTGAAAGGAAGCCTTTCTATAGACATCGTAGTGGTAATATTATTTATGTTGTTGAAACTGCGTGCTAGGAGTTTGTGGTGGCCTGGTGGGAATCGGGCAGGAAAACAAAGGGGGGCATTTTATGTGAATATGGACGGGATAAAGAAATTTGGATAAGAGGGACTTAAAAAATGCGAGTGTGGTTATGATTTTATAGCTAAGTGGACGTGGTTATATTATGTCCATCTGGTGATGACTATTTTGATTGGATGAGTCAAATTATCAAAGATATGTGAACATACTTAAAACCAACAGCCAACAATACTATACGAGTAGTATACTACGGAGTACTATATATCAATGGTCTCCGCCATTAGTCAAGTCATGACCTTAATTCCCCAGCAGCAATAAGTGTAAGAAGCAGATAAATCAAGGATTTGCGGGATGATAGGTGATCAATCATGATGCCAAATTTTATTATTTAGCTAATTCCCTCTAATCCGATTATTGTCTCCTTTTTAAAATGAGACCTTTTTGACTTATCATGAGAGTCTTGCCCAATTAAATGAATGGAAGTCTAGCTACGGAAATTAATTTATATCACGCCTAATTAATAGAGTCCATTATATTTTTTGTTGGATAATTAGGGATTCTTTATATGAAAATGGAGAAGTCGAAGCTAAGTACACGTAAGAGTCAAAAATTAATATCATCCATTTGAGGCGAAGTTCTAGCACCAAGTACACAGTTTGAGCCAAATCTTATATACCTGACACTCTCCTTTTTTTTTTTTTTTTTTGACAAATGTAAAAGAGACAATTACAACATTTTTGCCTTAGCCGCAACATTGTGCGCTAGGCGATTGAAGTATCTAGGAATGTAAGACAATTTAAGACAATGAAATTCACAAAAAAGACTCCTGATATCCTCAATAATGAAGCCTACCGAGTCTAGACGACATTCTTCATTCTTCAGAATCTTGATCAGGACTTGACAATCTGAATGAAACTGAGCATGATAAATTTTCCTAGAGACTGCCCATAAAAGGGCATCTTTCAGCGCCATACCTTCCGCGTGCAAGGCTGAAACCGTCAAAATCTTCATACCTCTTTCACCCACTATCACACCATCCTTAGATTTCGCAATCCAACCAGTAGCTCCCAGACCCTCCTTATTCCACGCACCATCAACAAAGAAATCAATAACCTCACAAACCAGAGTAGAGCTAACAAGCACGACCTCTCCATCCTCCTCTATTTCCTTCACATCATCAATCCTTGACTTCTCCAACTTCTTAGCTTTCAGATTACCATTAAAACCTGCCTCCACCGCACTATTATAATAATTATTTGCCATATCAATCACAGTACGAGGATCAGAGGTAATATTGTTAAAAATTCGGTTGTTTCTGCAAATCCAAATCGCCCATAACGTAGCAACAAAGGAGAGTTGAGGATGGAAGTCCTCCGAGTCCTTTTTCACTAAAAACTCAATCCAATGCCAAACCCAGTCCTGGATAGTGTTAACATGGATAACTCCAAGGTTAAGTCCTAGACTACAACCCTGCCAAACATGCTTAGCTAAAAGACAATCTCTAAACATATGATCAGAATCCTCAAGAAACAACTGGCCAGTTTTGGTACAAAAGGAGCAGTGGTGCTCTATTCCAATATTCCTCCTTAAAAATTCCTTACCAGTCGGCAAAGCATTCATAAACAACTTCCACAGGAAAGTTTTCCACTTAGGGAAGATGTTCAATTTCCAAATCTTCCTCCATTTAACCTCCTGGGGGCTCTCCAACATCAAGCCTTGATCCTGTATTCTTCTATTTTTAATACAGTTATAACCACTCTTAACATTGTAAAATCCATTATTAGAGTCATACCAGTAGAGCGAGTCCATCGTACCTGGGGATGGAAGATTTATAGCACAAATCTTTTTGGTCGCCTCTTCAGTGAAAATTTCTTCAATGGCCGTACGATCCCATTTCATTGATTGATCAAGAAGATCCGAAACCGTAACAAACCTTTTATCAAAATTTCTCTGAGACGGGCGCTTAATGTCAGAGTAGCTCAAGCATTTCCCAAGTAACCACGGTTCATTCCAAAGAGGGACCGGGGACGGGTTCCCTAGTCTCCAAGAAAGTTTAGATTTTAAGAGCTCGAAACCCCAACAAATACCACGCCAACCCCACGAAACCTTGTTGATAGAATAAAAAGTGTCTTTGAAAATGTCATGAACACGGATATTATATCTACCAATGAAGAATTTACTAAAAAGTAAATCCTTGTCAGACACAATCCTCCAGGCTTGCTTAGCCAACAACGCTTGATTGAAAAGCCTCACATCCTTAATCCCAAGACCTCCTTGAAACTTCGGCAACGTCAAAACCTTACAAGCTCCTTTGAGTCAAAGCTCAATTCACCTATTTGAGTTGGGAGTCCATTACATTCATTTGTGCACAAGCTCGTAACACATGTAGAATAAAAAGAAACCCGTTTAAGTGAAATTCAACACACCTATGTTATAAAAAGTATTAACATCTATGTAGAAGAAATCTATTCCTCTTAGCATACCCTCTCTCAAAACATGGAATCCCAAGTTGGAGTTGTTGGGATTACAAGTTTAAGTAACCTATACATTTTTTTAGTATGGTACTAGTGTCTAATTTTACATTTTGAGTTATTAGTGGTTAAAACATGATTTCAAATGACATCAAAAACATATAGAGAGAACCTATTAAAATAGCAGATGGTCTTGTGAGAGACGTCTACTATCTTAAAAGTAGACGAAGTTATGCTGACCCAATTAAGGCGTATAAATGTATAACTCAATTCGGGCTTTTAGAGAGCTTAAGAGAATTTAGCTTGCAAGGAGTTGGTCTACTTTTACAATAAAATAGACGGTCATTTCTAATAGTTTGTGTTAAAATCGTGGGATGGAAAAATTTATAACTCACGTTAACATTTGTTGTGATATGGAGTCTAGTATCGACAACGTCGCCATCGAGAGTTATAAATAAGATACGAGACAAAGGCGTGAAACAAGGCATGCAAGAGCAAGGAATGTTTGTCCGAGTCTTGCTCGACTTGAGCAAGGTTCACTTAAGTTGAGCGAGATTATATAGCTAGTGGTCTCCTTTGATGCTTGACTCGCTCGAGTTGAGCGAGTCAGCTCCAAGGCTTCTTCGCCTGTTTTGTCAATAGTTTACCTATTATGTTAGGTCTTTTAGCTTGTGGGTATAATTAGCATACTAAAGAAAGAGAGAAGGGGTAAAGAAGAAAGAATTCTTTTTTGAGAAATCTAGTTTTCTAGTATTCCTGTCCCTGAAGTCATAATTATCAAGTTGATAATAAAACTCGTAAATTTTTTTTGACAACAAAACATAGAACAAATTATTATATGAGCTATTGTTATATAGAGCATTGCACGACGAAGATGGTAAAAAAGATCGAAGACATGAGTATAGCAATGGAAAGAGGGTGTCATGGTTTCCAGTCCAGTGGGAACAGTAACATGTATGCCATGTGACGCCCACAGACGGAAGCCCATCATCCCATACTATTTAATCTGTAGTACTACTAACTTTCTCTATTTACTTATTACCAGCACCACACAATTTAGGAGACAAACCTTTCTGCAAAACATGCCTTAATCAAGTATAATAAAACTACTTTTCCTAAAACAAAAACTGATTTACAGAACAGAAAATAACATAAACCAGAAAGAAGAAATGGATGCCAGCGAATGTATTATCAAAGTACGAGTGAGAGAGAGAGTGAGATGGGTCGTTTTCTGATACATGGTGGTTTCCACAAATCTCATTCACAATAACGATTGGAAGTAAAAAGGATTTGTATTTGTGCGAGGGAGCAGCCATGTTGACATTGTCAGGTTGGCGTGCCTAACACTGCGTGCGACCCTCTTTTTTGCCCTTTTACTACCAATTTATAATCATCATAAACTACGGAGTACTTCGAAAATATATATGCCATATTTAAAAGAGGGGATTATTTAGGATTGGTTCTCATTACTTATGTGGTGTGGTGGTGGGGCGATGGTGCTGATGATTCTAATAATCACATTCACATAAAGGGAGAGATACAACATTCTCAGACGACATTACTTTTTGTTTGCCAAAGGTGTCTGAATTTCCTTCTTTAAGCAAAAGTGAGCATTTTCTTTTACATTTACAACTATACAAATACTACACACAACTGAGTAAAATACTGTCAGTACTCAGTATATGCATGCATCAAAACTTCTCACTCTAGGTGAGTTACTAACAAAGCTCTCACTATACTATCCTCTGCTTCTAATCATTATTTCCTCAGTTC
Source organism: Corrigiola litoralis (assembly GCA_901111285.1). NCBI lineage: Eukaryota > Viridiplantae > Streptophyta > Magnoliopsida > Caryophyllales > Caryophyllaceae > Corrigiola > Corrigiola litoralis. The sequence continues at coordinate 17,918 of CAAKMY010044679.1, read as the reverse complement.
CTATCTTTTCTTTTCTTTTTTCATCAGTTTATAACTTAGGTCTGCTTTATACACTTCCTTTCCTTTTCCTCAACTTCATTCCTTTAAGAATTTGGTAAAAAAAAATTGTGCCCATTTCTTACAAACTTTTCTTTATTAGTGAAGGTGTTGCTAGAATTTCGTGCCACTGTGAATATTCCCTCCCCATATTGATTCCAAAGCCAAAAAGAAAAGAAATGTTTTTACTACAAATCTTGTTTCTTTTTTTTATAAGCTGCACAAATCACAGTGAAAACAACTTTGTTGATATTAGTGATTGTTTGTCCACAAGAAGATGCTGATTGTCCACCATTTTGTACTTTGCAGGGTTGCTTACTACAATACTACTGGTTATGTGCCATGAGTTTGAGGAGCATAACATAAGATAGAAGAACCGTAAAGGAATGTGCATATCTTTTCTAGGGGGGGTTTAGTTCAGCTCAGTTTAGGGTTCCAAAAATTCTTCCTTTGTTTTACACAATATAGTATACTTGTTTTTCCCTAATCTTTATGGCATTAAGTTAATGACAAAGCTTAGTCAGAGAGAGAAAAAGCGGTGTGGGGTGTGATAAAAGAGAGAGTTGTATGTTGGAGAAATGTCTCCTTGGGCTCCCCAAATGTGTCCGGGCTCAGTGGACTTGTGCTGCTGAGTAAGGAAGCAAAAGCATCAACTCCTTACAGAGATACTACTACTACTACTACAACAACTAGTACATTATACTTTTGTTGGAGTATTATTTTCTCATCTTTGCTTTTGCTTTCTCTCTCCTCTTCATCACTTTCTCTCTCTTGCCCTCACTTTGATCTCTGATTTTTCTTTTTGTTTTTTGGGGGGTAAGTTTGAGTTTCTGGAAGGAGGGTGAAAATGAAGTTTATGAAGCTTGGATCCAAGCCTGACTCATTTCAGAGTGATGGTGATAACATCAGGTCAGTTTATGCCTCATTCAGACATTCTGTTTCAGTATAGTGAAGTACGCACTTTAGTTGGAAGTACTGTTACTGTTTGATTAAAACTGTTGTGTTAAGTACATTTTCTGTTAAGAGTTTGTTTTCAGTTTGAGATTTGTCCTGTTCCAAAGTTGTTGCTACTAGTCATGTTAGGAATGTATTACTCGGGTTTAAGTAAGGTTGCGTACATCTGACCCTCCGCAACTGTTAGGAGCCCAAACACTATGGTGGTGGTGGTGGTTTTTGTTGGTGGTCATTTTTCGTTGAATATGAGTATATGATAAAAGTTTATAATATTGTTACTTGTTGTAGACAATGAAGTTAATGATGTCTTGTCAATAGCTTCTCAAAACAGCTGTTGTGGTTGACATTGTGTGTGATAGCCATGTTTCCTAATCTATTTATGTTGATTGTTCCCTCCTAAGGAGGACAGTATTGAGCTTTTATGTTTGTATTGTAGAGCTGTGGTCCCTCTTATGTTTCCTTTAGCTGTTGAGTAGAACTGAAGAGTCCAGAAGACTCATTCCTGTCCTTTAAACTGTTTCCTGCCCCCTCCTATGAGGGTAAGATATCATAGGCATTGAATGAGCTACAAGAGGGGTAATAGTTTGGAGTGTCATGGTGTTTGCTTATGTAAAAGGGCCGATTTTATAACCGCTATTTGTAATTTTCTGAACTGAGTAATTCCTTAATCTGATTGATTGGCTTTTGTATTATGTGTTCAAGATTTTTCATCAGTCAATGCGTTGCTAAATGTGCTTAGAGTATACTCTCAAGTATATTGTTAAGAAAAAATATTAGTCAGTGAAAGCGTTCCACCACATCCGCATGATCTTGACATTATTCAGCTTAAGTCGGTAATGTGGGGAAAGCAAGAAGTGTTTCAGCATAAGAACAGAGATCGAATAGGACAGAGGTTATGTACTATTGGGCTTCTAGGATCACTTTTGAACTACTTATTGTTACGCTTGTGCTCAAAGCTTAGTTTTGAATATTTGGACTGTAATTTCTGTCCATCTTGTTTGATATGGCATAACCTTTAAATGATTATTTTCAGGTATGTGGCAACGGAGCTATCAACTGACATAGTGGTCAATGTTGTTGATGTCAAATTCTATCTGCATAAGGTATGAAGATCATTAGGTCAGGACATCTGGCATAGGGGTAGAATCATTCTGATTAGAAGAGTCAGTTGAGGCAATGTGATAATTTAGAAATTTTATGTACTTTTTAGACTTGGCCCATCTATTTAGATGAGGTTAAGGAATTAGAGTATGGAATACTGCTCCACGCCTCCACCCCTGAAACAAAGACATTCTCGTATGAACTCCCTGACAATAAATTACTCATAAAGTAGGTGCTTTTCATATGTATACCAACGGAAAACCTATTGATTATTTCAGTTGACACCCCCCACCCCTCCCCCCAACGATAAAAATCCTTTTATGCATGTCCAACATTCATCTAGATTATCAAATATCTCCTATGTTTTCTAGTTCTGATATGGTGATTATATGCTGAAACGTCTTTTCAGTTTCCGCTTCTGTCAAAGAGTGCTCGGTTACAAAAGCTGGTTGCCATGGCAAATCAGGAAAGCAAGGATGAAATATACATCCAAGAGATCCCAGGTGGACCTGCTGCTTTTGAGATATGTGCAAAGTACTGCTATGGCATGACTGTCACGTTGAACGCCTACAACGTGGTTGCAGCTCGTTGTGCAGCTGAATATTTAGAAATGTATGAAACAATTGAGAAAGGAAATCTGATATATAAGATTGATGTCTTTCTCAACTCTAGTATATTTCGAGGGTGGAAAGACTCCATCATTGTTCTCCAAACAACCAAGTCTCTTCTTCCGTGGTCTGAGGAGCTCAAAGTGGTTAGCCACTGCCTTGATTCAATAGCTTCTAAAGCTTCCATGGATACATCTAAAGTCGAGTGGTCGTACACCTATAATAGGAAAAAGCTCCCCTCTGAGAATGGGGACGATTACAATGGTGTGAGGAAACAGCTCATGGTTCCAAAGGACTGGTGGGTAGAAGACTTGTCTGACCTTGACATAGATCTGTATAAACGTGTTATAACAACAATTAAGACAAAGGGAAAGATTTCAAGCAGGGTAATTGGTGAGGCCTTGAAAACCTTTGCCCTGAGAAGACTGCCTGGTTTCAGTAAGGGTGTGGTTCAAGGAGGTGATATGCTGAAGAACCAGATATTAGTTGAGACAATAGTGCGACTGATGCCTAGAGAGAGAGGCAGCGTTTCTTCTAGTTTCTTGCTTAGGTTGCTAAGAGCAGCTATGTCCTTAGGGTGTGGGGATTGGGTAAGAACAGAGTTGCTGAGAAGAATCGGCCAACAATTGGACGATGCTTCAGTGGCAGATTTGTTGATTCGTGCTCCACCTGACGAAACTACTGTATATGATGTTAATTTGGTGGAAAATCTGGTGAAGGAGTTTGTCATGCAGGATCACAGCGCTCAGAACAATCCTCATTCCGAGATCGAATTCCACGAGGTTAGGAAGCCTGCAACCATATCAGATGCTTCCAAGGGGGCAGTTGCTAAGTTAGTTGACTGCTATCTTGCTGAGGTCTCACGAGACCCAAACTTACCTCTATCCAAATTCATCGATCTAGCAGAGCTTATCTCAGCATATCCAAGATCATCGCATGATGGAATTTACCGTGCCATCGACATGTACTTGAAGGTATGATCACAGTACTGATCTCCCAGTAACACAGGTTATACATTCATGATTATGTCCAGAACTTTATGTATTACTGTTTCCGCAGTCTTCTGAGATAAATTATGCTCCTTTTCTGCAGGAACACCCTGGCATCAGCAAGAGCGAGAGGAAGCGAATATGCAGACTCATGGACTGCAGAAAGCTCTCAGTCGAGGCCTGTGCACATGCTGTGCAGAATGAGCGCCTTCCCTTGCGCGTTGTTGTTCAGGTACTCTTTTTCGAGCAGGCCCGGGCTGCAACGTCATCGCCTGGAAGTCTTACCCCGGACTTGCCAGCCTCTGCCAGGGCTTTACTCCCAGGAGGGTCCCATGGCAGCTCAAGGTCTGCTACAACAAATACGGAGGAGGATTGGGATGGGGTCCCAACGACTGAAGAGCTCAAGGCTCTGAAAGGTGAACTAGTCAATCTTAGATTAGGGGGCACTGAAAGGACTAGTGGTGTTGACCCTAAAAATGATGCTGAGAAAGCTGCTGCAAGCAAGGTAAGAGGCTTGCTCATGTCCAAAAGGTTATTCTCAAAATTGTGGTCAAGCAAAGAAAGAGATGGCGAGAACAGCAGCTCAGATACATCAGAAAGCCCCGCATCAACCAATGCCGAAGAAAGATCTACTCCTTCGAGAAATAGGCGACGCTCGTCATGATATCTTTAGGTTTACGATAGAAGAATAATGAGCTTTTGTGCTGACATGTAAAATTAGCTCAGGTTTTATGGTCATGTAGGGAGACGTAGATCCACTGACATATTCTAGTTCACCATGCGAGAGAAAGAAGACAGCAGTTAACAAAGTGTTGAGGATATTTATGTGGGCATAGTCGAATGTCAATGTAGGAGCTCCGTGAGTCCCTGACAGTGGCCAAGCATAGGGACCTTAGCTCTAGGATGGTTGGGTCTAGGTTCTAACAGATGAGTTGCTACTTTCTATCATTATCAAGTCCTATGAGAACAAGTATTGTAGCACCTTCCATATATGCGTTGGGGGAAACCGTTCATAGCATCATTGATGAAACGAAATTCGCAGTACCATAGACGCAATTGAGAGCTCTGTAAGGTGTCACAGTTTTCATCTAATCAAGTAGAAAGCTATGCACCTGTAGTGAGTTATCAAGCTATTAAAAGCAACGAAGAGTTGAGCACTCGAAAGCTACAGACGTATAGCATAATAGTAAAGCATTCAAGAGCAACGAAGAGTTAAACATTCGAAAGCTATGGAGGTGTAGCAAACAATTAAGCATTCATTGATGAAACAAATTTCGCAGTACCATAAAAGTAACGAAGAGTTTTCCAAAGCTACGGACGTCAGGACGTGTAGCAAATAATTAAGTTTTGAATCTCATCTTGTCTTTTATCTTCTTCTTTCTGTTCTTTCTACAACCATTTTTTGTATTTTATACTCACGTAACATATTTTCGCAATTTCTCATGAAGTTTCATAACTTTAGTCTCTTTTTAGTTAGTTAAGTTTAAAGTACGGTATCATCATGATTTATTGGTATGCTTCTTTTACATGATTGCATCGACTCGAGTGGTCCTCGAGTGAAAAAAGGCACGACGAGGAAGACCTTATGACGAGGAGCTTCACTCGACTCAAGCGAGATATGTTTCCGCAGAATATCTTTATTTTTCAGCAAGTTTTCTTATCGCACTAAGTTTCTTTATTTTGCACGTTTTAGTTTTCCTATTTAAGTACTCTAATGTTAAAATGCTAGTACCATGCAACTGCTTCAAAGTCAACGTGGAGGAAAGTCGGCCATAGTGATCCGAGAGTCCCGTGTGGAAGGGTTCTCGCTCATTGTAAATCGGAGACATTCATTAATAAATAATTTTTTAGATTTTCACAAATATCGTTGAGATCGAAACTTGAGTTGAGACTGACTTCGACTTTTGACTAAAGCTTGAATTGTGAATCAGTTTAGTTGCTTATCACAGATCGACGTCTGGGGTTAATCGTCGTTCACGATCTATAGGTCTAGATCATTTTTCATATCTTTTATTTCATATTAAACACATCAAAAACACATATTTTCAGTTTTAGGGTTTGAGTTTAATTGGTGCGATTGTTATATAAATCAAAGCTTTCGCGCATTCGCATCATTTGTGGTATCAGAGCTTCGGCAGCGGCCATTGCTATTAGTGGAGAAGACTTCGAGGTTGAAGAAGGTCCAAACAGCAAGTTGATCAAACAACTCATGAGTGCAGTCAGCAAGATGAGGACCACTACGAAGAATATGCCGATTGTACTATCCCAAAGGACTTTTCCCATGGATGAGTTCTAGATTCACGAACTTTCTGATTTTGAGGGTGATGTTGATTCAGAGGTGTATCTGGAGTGGGACATAAAGATGGAGGCGTTATTTGAGTTTAAAGATGTGATTGATAATAAAAGGTTCAAATATGCTACGTTGAAACTCGTCAAGAACGCGGCGTTGTGGCTTGAGAACGTGAAAATCCAGTGTTCTAGGACGGGAAAGGCCAAGTTCTCTTCTTGGAAGGACTTAAAACGCAAGATGCACGAACTGTATGTGCCCGTAAACCATAGATTTATATAAGAAAGTTGTTGATCTCTAACAAGGATCTATGACTATGGCTGAGTATGTTGTTAAATCCAAGAAACTTCTGCTTATGAGTGAGATTAAGGAGAAAGAGGAGCACAAAATGGTTAGATTTGTTAAGGGTTTTAATCTAAAGTAGAACTGCCAACTTATGGGTCTTTTGATGTGTTGTGTAATCTTTGTTTGAAAGTTGAAGATCGGCAAAAGACTAGTAAGATGGCTTCTATGTTTACCCCTAAGAATACGGTTGCTCGGGATGAGGGTGAGGGTTCCAAGTCAGGTAGTAAGAAGAATAACTTGTCTTAGGTTCGATGTTTCAAGTGACAGGGGTTTGGTCATTATCAAGTTTCGTGCCCTTACCAGCGCGTGGTTACTATGCGAGAGGTGATTGAGTGGCGTGGGTTTGATATAAAAAAAAATCTAGAAAAGGGCTTGGAGGAACCAAGAGCGGCTAAGGAAGACAAAGGGGATGATAACGAAGTGGTGGAATTGAGGCTCCAAATGGTGAAACACTCCTTATGCGGCATTTCTATGGTTCGGGTATGGAGGACATTCTTGATGAACAGGTTGAAGTAGAGCAACAAAGTGAGAGCTCTGTAATGGTTCATGACCGAATTCTTTTTGTATTTGTGAAAGAAGAAATCGACTATGAGCGGTTGCCGTTGAAAAGTAGTGTCAAGTCATCATTTGTGTCTTTTGAGGAATATGTGGACAAGATGATCTATGGTGAAGCTTCTGGGAATAAGAAGTTATATGCTTTTCTGTGTGGTGACATCAATAGATATAGAGATGCCACAGAGGTGAGTTTGGAGTATGCATATTCGAAGGGTGCCTTTGTTACCATTGGGGATCATGAGGAGTTGAGGCACCGCGTTGAAGAACAACAAGAATTGAGGTCAATTCCGTTTCAAGAGGGAGGAGATGATCCAAGTGAGGTGGATCAAGGTTCGAAGAAGTCTAGGAGTTTCATCGAGGAGCAGCAGCTCGACTCGTGTGGTCCTCGAGTGAAAACACGCAGAGGAAAAACTTCTGACGAGGAGCTTCGCTCGACTCGAGTGAACCTCAATCGACTCGAGTGAAATCTAACTCGACTCGAGCCAGATCTGTTTTCGCGAAATATCTTTATTTTTCAGCAAGTTTCTTTATAGCACTAGGTTTCTTTATTTTGCACGTTTTATTTTTCCTATTTAAGGAGTCTTATGTTATTGTAAACTGGAGACATTGATTAATGAAAAATTGTGAGGTTTTCACATAGATCATTGAAATCGAAACTTGAGTTGAGACTGACTTCAACTTTTGACTATAGCCAGAATTGCGATTCAGTTTAGTGGGTTAATCGTAATTCACGATTTATAGGTGTAGATCGTTGTTCATATATTTTATTTCATTGTGAAACACTCATATATTTAATTTCATTGTTAAACACATTAAAAACATAAAACACATATTTTCAGTTTTAGGGTTTGAAAGTTTAATTGGTGCGATTGTTCTGTAAATCGAAGCTTCGCGCGTTCGCATCAATTCCTCTCTTCTCGGGTGCCGCACAGTCCGCGTGGAGTGGTGTTGGCCGTTGACTAAAATGTGAAGTTTGGTGATGAAGGGGCAATGAGCGTTGATGGATTTGGTTGTTAATGTTTATGATTCAATACTCATATTAACAGTACATTCCCCGCTTAACTACAAAACTGCCATCGTCATCATCAATCCCACTATGTTTAAGCCCAAAGTTTCCATGACCTGAATATTCGCCGCCAAAACTATGCGATACCATGTCTGTGATTCATCAAACCCATCACAATTGCGTTTTACAAGGGGCTATATATGAGTGTTTAACGCTTTGTGTGGTAAACGAAAATGGTGGGTGGTGAAGCTATAACCGCCGTAGTGGGTGACTTGCTGTTGGTTGTGGACAGTCGTTGACTTTTGGTGGGTTAGAGTAATGGTGGGAAGTTGAGCTATGGTGTGCTAAGCGATTTTTGGGTAGAGCATGGTTGGGGAAAGGATTTAGGTAGGTGGGGCAAGGATTTTCGGGTGAAGCATATGCAAGGAAGGTACGTGGCTGATGCTAGGGATTAAGTTTCAAGATGTCGGCGAGGGAAATGAAGGATGAGCGATGGTGTTGTAGTTAACGAGAGGAATGTAGAGAATGGTGGGAAGAAGAAGAAGAAGAAGAATAGGGATGATTCATAAGGTGAGGATGAGATGATTGCAGTATAGGGGTTGTAATTGAGGGATGAAGGTGGAGGTGGGATGGCTTGGATTTGGGAGTTAAAAACTTTTAGGATGATACATTGGTTAAAATTTTCTTAAATATTGTCTAATTAAACCTGATTATTTATAATAATATTAAAAAATTTCACATCATCAATTTTTGCTGGAAATTCCATCTTGGGTCACCTGTGTTTTATTCTTGTAACAAAAGGGCAAAGGTGATATGTTGTTGATTTCCAAAGGTCATAACATTTTTATTTGATCGTTTAAAGATATATAATTATATTTTCATCAATTATTACTAAAATTTATTATCAGCTTCTTTATCATACTAATGGTAGAGGAGCAAATTAAAGCATACTCGCACTGAGATTTTTGGTTGGAGCTTATCAGTCACATAGGTGATCGAGGAGGCCACTAAGCTTTGTTCATCGAGGCCGTGGCGCAGACATGCATAAAATTAATTTATGGTCCCCTTTAATTTGCGACCTCTGTAGGTTTCTTGTCATCATGTCTGATAATGGAATTTCAACTTTAATCCTAAAGCACCATTAAGTGCAAAGTGGCTTGGGCTTTATTGCAAACTAATTGCACACTTCCACCAATCATAACTGCCCAACTGTCTCACAAAAGTAAAAATCCTACCCAACTGGATTTTTATCAATGATTATCTTTCCCCCACTCAAAAAGGGAAAAATTAAACTGAAATTGCTGATAACATATTCAGTTTAACGTACAAGTTAAATTGTCATTTTGCGCAGGCACATCCATTAGGCTTGCATTATTTTCGTTCGTTGATGTGATCCTTGTGTGGTAGAACGCTTGGTGCCGTCTCCAAAATGTGACATAGACAAAACAAATCGTGCTAATTTTTAAAAAGTGCTTACATGTGCATGGAAGTTTTTTGTTATATTGGAAGAATTAATATTGTAGGGGAGGCAATATGAATATTCAAACCTGCGACATTCTCTATATAGATTGAGTTACCATTTATTAAGCTAACTTTAATTTTTTAAATTCATATGCCTTTTAACTACTTTATATGAGATTTCCAAGGTTAAACTTTACTACAAGATTATACTTTTACTCAACCACTTGATGTATTCTTATAATCTCTATTTTCAAACAAACTTTAGTTGATCTTAAATTAAATACGAATGCCTAGCATGAACTCACCACCACTGCCCGTACAAATATCCAATTAGTCGATTAGGAAATCAACAAGTTTATCAAAATGCTTAATTGGGTAATAGTCCAAATGAACCATGTTCACTTCAACTGAAATTTGCTTAACTGAACTCAGCTGAACTAGAAGGGGTTAGAAGAGACTAAATGGGACCATAAGTAACTAGAAGAAACTGGAGGGGAGTAGAAGACACTGTAAAGGAGTGAAGGGAATTGAAAGGGGTTGGAAGAGACTAGAGGGAACTAAAAGGGGTTGGAACAAGGTTATATGTAAAACTGGAAGTGACTGGAAGAGACTGAAAAGGGTTGTAGTAAAAAGGAAGAGGCTATAAGGGACTGAAATGGGCTAAAAGAGACTGAAAAGAGTTGGAAAATACTGAAAGGAGCCGGAATTCATACTCATTCATCTGAGGTGAACAGGGCCTAAATACTTGTAACCTCGACTAAACGTACCTGTTTGCAAGGTTTTTCGTAGCTTTAAAAATTGGATATAACTTTTAGTGATTCTATTGTGCAAGCTCTTACCTGGATCATCGTATTAAACACTTGTGAAGTCATGAGCTCCAAACTTTAATTAAATTTTCACAATCACCAACGGGTACATGCCCCTCGACTCATTATTAGAAAATTAGTGATAATAGTTTGTATGATGACTCAGTTCTGTTCAATTTGATAAAATCCTATTAGGTTAGTTCAGGTCATTTTACTTTTGATTTTAATTAGTTATTTAATTATAATCAATTTAGTTCAATCCAAAAAGGAAACAAGGTCTAACTGCAACTAAATATATCATGAACCCATCCCTAAGAGAAAGGTATGTATAGAAAGTTATTAATTGAACAAACTACAACAAGTGGGAAGGTGCAATGTTGTTTGCTCGTGTGCTGTTGAACTAATCCTAAAACTTGTCTATGTTAGCAAATTGGTTAGTGCTAACATTATTTGGTTGAACGTCCTTTTCTTCTTTCTTCTTTACGGCGTACTTTCTTCATTTTTCCTTATTCTTTCCTTTTCACGTTTTGACACTATTCGCGAGTAAAGATAGAGTTCAATTAAATTTTTAATATATAAAATAAAATATAGTCATATGGATCTTGTTTAATTTGTCTTAATGAGTGGATTAAAAATATCAAATTTTTATAATTTTTACTAATATAACATAAGATATTTAGGATATAAAATGTGCATTGTCGTGGAAAAAAAATAGTGGAAAAAATAAGCAGAAATGGAGAAAGTGCATCTCTAGCTCACACAATGACATTAATTAACCTGCTTCTATAAAGTAGGGTCATAGTAAAATGAAGACCGGGAAGTGTCGCGCATCCAAACTAAGTAACTATAATATTCTTTTCCTATTTTCGTTAGCGATTTGTTGCACGAAAGTTTCTCTTCAATGAAAATATTTTTTCTGTTTGTTTAGATTGTTGTCAGAAGAAAAAATATTTACCTCAACTACAATGTCAGCATACTTTGCGTCCAATTACCCTTTCTTATCATGTATTTCAAGCGAACTATACCTTGATACTTTAATCTTGTTAAACAACTCATGGATTTTCACCTTGGAGGGTATAATAATGATCCACAATATAGTGAAGCTAAAGTTTGTAGAGAGTCGAGTCTTTCATCAATTAGAATAAAAACTTTTAACATATTATGCATTTCTATAATCAAAAATTTTGGACTGTGAGATATATATCAAAGAACAATGATTTCCTCTAATAATTATGGAGGTACGATCTCGTACAATGGAGATAGAGGTGCCCTGATTTAATTGAAAAGAAAATTGGGGTTGTCGATAAATGAATGATAGTGGGTGTAGGAGGTGAGGGCAAGGAAATGAAAAAAAAAAAAAAAAAGAGGCGGGCCGAACAGCCATGCCCGGGGGATGGGCAAACAAGAAGTAGTGTCTTGGTGGTGGGGAGGGGACTTGGTCTGACGACTGGTAGGTGTAAGACTGGTAGGTGTAAGTGCTACGAAACACTAGTATAGAAAGGACAATAGATTTGAGCGTTGTTAGAGGTAATTTAATGACACCGTGTCATTATCCTAAAATATAGTAAAAATATGATAACAATAGACACCAACTTTTTATATACAACAGATATATTTAATGGTAAAAGTAAAGTCGAAAATATTTTAGGCGTATTATTTATTTGTACTTGACGTCAATTTTTTTTCATAAAAGAGATTCAAAACACATAAAATTGGAAACTACACGCAAGAAATATGGGCTAGAGGAGTATCACTATCACAATTTTTTTATTTTTTTTGGTATAAAGGAAAGGAAAAACAAACACAAACAAGACGAAATAAGCTAAATAAGTCGAGGCTTAGAGCGCCCTATCAGGGCCTACAGAAGAGCATCATGCACACTTGCTGGCGGATAAGAGAACTCCTTGTGCTTGTCATGGGACTGAACCCCAGTTTTGCCACTTCATTTGCTTCACGGTACGCATGCTTGATGCGAATTTGCCAAGACTCATCTGTTGTTCTCATTTGTATTTGCTTCACTATCACTAGTTCTCATTTGTATTTGGTGGTTCATATCATGTCTAAATATCTACTACGCTTGAATCTGTTCCATTTAACTCCAATTTTATTTAGTCAAAACAACTAGCTTTGTGTCGGGAATAGAAGGTTGCAATATAAGAATAAGATGGACGACATTAATGGAACAAAAATCCTAATTACTAATAATGAAAGAGAACGGTGGCTAAAAACAATCTAGTGTAATATATAGCTCTAGCCCTTATATAGCATATCTTACTTAAAATTCACCTTTGAAGTCCAAAAATGCATATTAAAATAAAAAGAATAAAACTTATGAAATTAAACAAAGAAAAACCAAAATAGTAAACTACTTAGCTCCATAAAACAATACAAGTGTATGATTACACGAGTCTCAAAGACGAAGGTGAACATAGATATGTCAAGTCGTCTTCTTTTTATCATGTGGATTCATGGAGTATATAGCCAAATTGTGTTTTATCATTAAATTGTGTTCTTATTTAAAGGAAATGGACAAATAAAGGAAGAAATAATTGAGAGACCAAATGAGACGATGACCCCACAAAGATGACATGTATGCCTTTTGTATGCACAAACAGTTAATTATGTGCATGGAGCCATAGCTATCTCGTTCTCTATCGGATTAAGATACACAAAAAGGTTACAGCGAAAGGCCAAATCGTGCTCTATAATCAATCACTATCGCAAAAGCTTGAGAATATTTTAAGAAAACCACAAACTGAAATTCGCATCAATATTACCGAGAAATTACTTCGCACTAAATCTGAAAGCAGAAAGATGCATGATCTTTGTAACTTTGTTCCATAGAAATCACTAAATCGGCTACCTTACAGTCATTTGCATTGAGCATTTGAATATTCCTTTCTTTGAATAGATACTAGGATTATCGAGCCCAAGTAGAGTGAAAAGCTATTGCATATGGAAACAGATCTTCTCAACGATATATTTGTCCTCCTCAGGTTTGTCATCGCAAATATTATACCCTCCCAAAAGGAAGCCTTTAGTGTTTGGACGGACCAACAAGGGATATTCATCATTTATGATAATTAAACACATGATCTTGCATCTCCACCAGCATATTTATTCTAACCTTTCAGGAAAATAACTAAAGAAGACTACAGAAACATTAGCACTAGCCAGTAGCGACTAGCTTAGCACAATTTGAAGAATGTAACAGAAATCCAATACTGCTGCTGTGTCCACTTAGTTAATATAATTCTCAAGCAGATTAGAGTGAAATGAATAAACATGTGACATCATAGAGCTTAGAGGTATTACGACTGCGTCTATAGAGCGCTAGCTAGAGCCTAGATTCATATTCATAAAAATATAGTGAGAATATAACTACAATATACTAAAGAAACATATTAAAGAAAGAAAGAAAAGCCATGATCAAAGGCTTTGCATGCATGGAACAAAATATTGCTCTAAAAAAAGGCACTTCTACGAACTAAAGTTCCATTTACATCAGAGGAATTGAACAAACGAGGGGAAAACCGCACAAACGGAACAAGGACATACCCCACTTTCGTTACAACAAACAAACCCTCCTAGGCTCCTACCTCATTTCACATGCCCTTTTTCTTCTTTTCGCCTATCAAAACTCAAAAGTTATACAGCCCACTACTAAATTACAAGAAGAGCAATAACGTAAAATAACAGCTCCAGAGAACAAGGGTTACTGTCTAGTGTCCATAGTACGTCGATTGATTAGATTGTTCCTTCCTATCCCATAGGTTAAGGCTACAAAGTTAGGGAAGTCAGGACTCAGGAGAAGACCCTATAGTCTAAGCTACTCTAAAACTCTCTAGGATCCACAAAAATGGACAAACCAGGCGGTGACTTAGTCCAATCACCCACAGAGCCGTCACTGTAGTCATCCCCTAGCCTTTTGATGCACCACAAATCTTCATCACATGAAAACTTCTTCCAGTGTGGAATTCCTAGCTTAAGCGGGTCACCACTAGCCACCTCGGTAGCCACTACACTGCACCCACGTTCTTGGGCCAAGTTATGCGCAAACCCACACAAAGCTTTCACCATCTTAGCTCCATTTGGGCCTTCACCACCTAGACCATACAAAAAATGCAGCCCAAAAGGCCTAAATAGCTCAGGAAATGAAGGGATTTTTAAGAAAGGCAAAGCCCGATCCACTACACGAGTAGTCTTAGCCAACCCTTTACCCACGCGCGACGCACCGCGTACCTCTAACCTCCAGAGATCATTACAGTTCCATACACTTAGAACAGCCCAAGACGCCGGCGGGTTTGCTAGAAACTTCTCTGCCCCAGGCCATGAACTCGGCGCGTATGACCCACGCGGCACTGCTACAAATGTACCAAGGCTTAGACGGTTGTATAGTATGGCGTCGATGTCTCGAGGAAAAAACTCGGTTGTAGAGAATTTTTTGCGGTACAAAACCTCGGCATCAGAGGGTGAGAGTTGGATGATGGTGGCTCGAGTCGAGACCTTGGCCCGGTGTGCAAAAACGGGCTGGACTAGTATAGATGGAGTTCTGAACTTGGAGTAGTTGCACTTCTGAGTGAAGAGAGAAACTGAAGCTTGGTTGTCATTTTCAGTTGCTATGTACGAGTATTCAGCTCCATTTTGTGTGAACCACTCTTCCATTTTGTTCACTAGCTTCAACGCTATGCCCATGCGCCTAACATATAGCAAAAACAAAATTATTAGTCATTTAACGTAACAAATGACATATCATATTTTTAAGTATACGGTAATAATGATATGAATGAATAATATTATGCATATAAGATGGTTACCTGTGAGACGGGGAGACACGAAGACCTAAGATGTAGGCAAGTTTGGTGAAGACAGGGAGAGGTTTCGAAGGGTCGTGGGGATGGAACTTGGAAGGTCTTGAATATTTTTTACCACAAGTAACGGTTTTGATACAACCCCTGATCATGCCTACGATTTCTCTTTTTTCCTTGCCACTTTCCGCATCTTCATCCACTATTTCAGCTACCTGGCAAAATTAAACATCAACCAAAACAAAGCTCAATAAAATAGTCATCACTTGATAAGAACAATGTAATAGAGAAAATTTGGTCATTTCACATTTAGAATATGATTCTCAAACTGGTTCATTAAATAAATTTTCATCCAACAACAAAAGAGAAGAAACAAGATTCTAGACTGTGGACCCTTGTCTAATCTATAGTAAATTTTTCCCTCCTTCGGAAAAAATCATAATGCTCTACAATACACACACCACAACATACCCACCCAAAGTTGATGACAGTGACAGTGAAAAATTTCACCTTCTTTTTGTAGTGAGGTGATGTTGATACATGGTGTGTAACACTATACTCCGTAAGTCTATAACGTAAAAGCATTAGTAGTACTACTATAATATTATGAAGTTCACGAGAATAAACAACCCACAGCACCACCTCCATGAAACTAAACTCACATATTTCATGATCACTCTACTACTCCTATGATGGACCGTCGGAAATAACGAGTGAAGAAATGAAATTAATACCAGCATGAGAAAAGCAGGGGAGTTGCGAATGCGGCAAAGAGGGTCCCCTAAGAGATCAGTGTAGAGAGACACTTTGCAACTTGGTCCCACTTCACACCTCTTCTCTACTTCCTCCACTTCTCTGCTATCTCTTTCTCTTTCAAACTCCCTCACTACTACTACAGCTTTCATTTTCATTTTTCACCACCTCAGTTTAAACTTCTACTCTTAAGACAAGGAGAGGAACAATTGCTATAAGAGAGCTCTCAACTGTTCAGTATATATGGCTTTGCACAACCAACATCTTGTAGAGTGGTGTATATATAGCAACAAAAGATGAGGTGGGGTGGAGGCAGTGAGAGAAGATACGGGCTATAAACAAATATATTCAGCTTTTTATAGGAGGCAGAAGATAATCTGACAAATGAATTTAGCCAAACTTCTTACTAAAATATACTAACGTGATATGTAAGCAAGCCAATATATATACTTATATAGAAGTAGTATGTACTGTAGCTAGCAAAGTGAAGGAAGAATAAGAAGAAGAAGAAATGGTGTATATAGAATTGGAGGAATAAAAGACGTTAAGCTACCAAATCGCCAGTTGTATAATTAGAGAATTTTTGGAATTGGGAAAGATTAGGAAGATGGGGAGTTTAATGATATTGTTTTGATAATCGCATAGAATGATATATATACAACCCGTGCCTTTAAATACCCCCATTATTCCTCCTTTTGGATTCCAAAATGAAGCCAACTTTTCCTTTGTTTTTTCTATCACCAGAATCTCCCATCTTTTTCCGGCTTTTCATAATTCATATACCCTTTTACTAACAATTTATTATTTTGATTGTTAATTTGTTGAGATTAACCTAAAAATTATAATTGGGTTAGTAATATCTGTACGGTGGCGCAATAACTATAAAAGTAATCATAAGATAGGAGAAAACGAAATGGCGGCTGGGGATGATGGATGGTTCAATACTTCAATATAAATATTCTCTCTCTTCTTTATTCATTTTAATCATTAATTGCTGCGGAAAGAAGCTTTGCTATTATGACCCCATTGTAATCATTACCTCACTTCTCTCCCTCTGCCCACTTCAATGTCCTTCACCATGCATATCTACCACCATTCTCAATTTCTCATACATCAATGTCACGGTTCATGATGATGATCATGACATTTCCGCCATATATAATCCGCATTTTCTGTCGTTTGGGTCCTACGTGTTTCTCTTGTTACTTTCCTCTTTGTTGCTACATTACGGCCCATATCTTTTACGCTAGTATTATGTATGTATGAAGGTACATAATAAAGGCATGCATGCATGATATGTATGGATGATCAACTCTAATCATGTTGAGAATTAATGTTTTGGTTTTCTGCAAGGTTGAGAATTTATGTTGTTCAATGGAATTTAAGGTTTGTGTATTTGTTCGGTAATGCTTTTTGGATTCCGTAACTGAATAAGGAACGTGGCAGAATCAGTGCCGTAAAATTCTCAATTTTTAGAACTAAACCAATATGCACCATTGATTTTCTTATATCTGCTTCTAATTAGTCAATATCTTCTATTATAAACAAAAACTTAACTTAGTTTATCTCACCAAAAGTTTTGTATACCTCATAAGTACATAAAAAAAGACACATTTCACCATAAAAAATAAGATAGCTATCGAGTTGTTTAAGGGCATGTTTGGTAAAACTAGATTTTTAGTAGTTGTTAACTGTTCAAGTAGATGGTAACGTTTTTAATAGATGGAAGTTGGAGATAAGTAGATGGTAATGTTAAGCTGACAAGGTAGCTGACTTTTATTAATGTGTTCGGCACAACTAGCTGTTGAGTTATCAAAATTACGTAAAAGGGCATTGATCCTTTTTCTTTGTTAATTAAAATGAATATATGAATATATGTATTTATATATATACAAATTATATATAAAAATAACAATAACTTTTAAATTACTTTATCATAAAATAGATAATAAAATAATAAAATAGTAACATTTTGATCAAATATTGGCATTTTTTTTTTAAATTAGCTATAAAAAATATTTACGAGTATACTTAGACCAAAATTTATTTTGACAATAATTACATGACCGTCACCTGTGCATAATAATGTGATATGGTTGACTAGTTAGTGCTGATAAACTACAAGTCACATCCACGTATATAATAACTAGATAGCATCTTGTGCTTCGCACGGTCAGTTATTATATGTTATATCATAATATTATTATAT
>CAAKMY010044672.1:0-21097 GCA_901111285.1 Corrigiola litoralis | reverse complement strand
AATTTAGAGTAAGGTTGGTCCAATGGTTAAAAGTTTAAAATGTTTGTGGGTTGTCCCAGGTTCGAATAGACATATCCCCTCCCTACTGTATTAACAGATCCAATAAACAAATTATTTCATGTGGAGCGAATTAGTAATGATATATAATTAAATATATGAATTTAAATAAAAGTAGTTAATACGGGCACTACAACTAGTTAAATAATAATTGTTGATATTAGATATCTAAGGTCCACCATTAGATTAGTAGATTAAAATAAAAATAACATATCTTATTAAAAATCATAGAGAATCATTTTATTAAAAATTTGTGATATTTATAAATATATTATTATAATTTTAAATACCTTAACTAAAATTACTCAATAAACACAAATGTCCCTTCTCTTTAAGGACCCCTCCCCCAACCTCCATCCACCCCAACCCCTTGGCCCGTTGGTCCACAACAACACCACCTTCTGAAACGCCGACCCACCCCATCGTAAAAAAGGCAAGGTAAATAAGTGAAGTTCACAAGTTTTAGAAAAAAAACATAAAAAAATTGAAAAAAAAAGTTTTACCTTGTATGTCTATATTATAAGAAAGCTTATAAGAAAATAAGTCAAATACAAGAAGTTTATGTAAGAAATCTAAGGGAATGTAGATCACATTGTGAGATTAATTAAGGTACACATATGTTTATGATTAACACTATAGTTCGGAAAATAAATTTATACTAGAATATTAAATTTTCGAAACTTTTGAGTTACATATAGTTATATGAAATACTAATTTGATGGTAAAGAATGATATACTGTGAACGATACTCAAAGATCGATCAAATTCGAACACCCTCTGCACCCTTATAAAGGTTATATATATTGATTTATGTTTCTAATGTTAACCAAAATAAACTGTGAGATACATATACTCCTAAATTGGTTTATTTGATTTGATTTTATACATTTCCAAAATCGATTTACTTAACAAGGTTGTGTGGACGTTTGAACACTGTTTTAGCTTTAGAAAATTGTGATAGCAAAGAGTAAGCAATGGGGATGAAGACCAAAAAGAACTAATCCTAATTTATGATAACAAGTGACCAAAGCACTCCTAAAAGATCTAAAATATGGTCCATATATTTTATATCATTAATGTGAATATTGTTAAGTCATCTAAAACTTATTAATCACTAAATCATGCTAAGAAGCGGTAGCTTAACTTTGATTCAATGCCTTTTCATTTTACGCGTTTAATTTTTATACCGCAAATAGGACCATATACTGCAGTATATAGTACTCCATGTACGCTCCATTTATAAATGGACACGGCATGTCTGTTCCTTTTTCACAATCAAATTGAAAGCAAAAACCCAATCCTAACCCACGCGAAGGAACGCACTCTTATGTATATAATGTTGCGTATACGTAAGTATACTGTCCGGACACTGTTTTAACACCTTTGTATAGCTAGATAGATAGATAATTAGTAGACATTATTTGAAATTAAAATACAGTAAATAGTCGTAGATGGACATGCATTGGCAACATATAGTGACATGAGATAGAAGTGACAAGATCATTTTTCCCCCTTGAGCAGCTTAGCGAGCTCGAGAATGTAATTGCCTTCCTTGTATGATTGCTTTGGGTCATGAGCTCTAAAATATTTCCAACCCAATACCTGTCCACATTTGGCGCAATATATATCACCCACTGTGTAATTTCCTGTCATGAGTTTCTTGTCTATTTTCTCTCCCACCGTCACATTCATCGCATTACCAAACATAAATGCTCGTCCAGATTGTGCCTAAACCAAAAGTATAAACTGTCAATTGAGATTACATGCATGTTTCAATTAAATCCCATATTCCATGTCGTTCATTAAATATTCGACACCACCATCGCACATAAGTGCACATCATTAGATACGAGTTAGACATAAAAAGGCTCATTTCGTCATAATCTTAGAGTAGTGAGGCATATAATGAGATACTCGTCGAAACAAAATGATTTTTGCTCATAAAAGATGCTCCCTACTCCGTAACATATTAACGTTATAATAATTTTAGAGCATTGAGACATATAATGGAATTCTGTCGGTGTATTTGTAACTATATCGGTTGGTTCTCAATAAATCGACTAGATGTTTAAGTAGATAAGAGACACTAAAGAGACTTTTCACTTTCAGAGTGAGATACCCATGAGCACTTGGTTGGATTTGTAGGAGACTTTATAACAATTTAACCAAATTTTTCGAGTTTGAGTCCTGGGAATACAACAATGTTAAAACTCATGAGGGAGAACTTTATCGCACTTAGTAGTCCTACTCGGCTCCAATCCGAACTAAATCGGATAGTGAAAAAAAAAACTTATAGAGTTAGATTGACGAATAGAATCCATATCCTGATTACAATATTACGTACGTAGTCAACGGACTTAGTTTTTAGCAGAAATTGAACAAATGAATAGCAATATCCATTAACGCAAGATGTCTGATGATATATCCACTACAATACCTTTGCAGTTTACATGATTATCAAAGATACTAGATATAATTTACGAAGTGTACATCATTCAATATTCATATTCATCAAAATCGAAAAAACCAAAGCAAAACTACATGTAAGGAGATTAATAAAGGCAAGGGGTGTTGAGAGCAAGTGAGCAACTCACCACAAAGTTCTTAGAAAGGATGTCTTTGCTGAAGGCAATAGGATTCAAACAATTACTGCAGCTATACACTTGGCCATCTATCCATTGAGCCATGATCGGACCAGATTTTTGGAAAATGGTTTGCTGGATGAATCTCTGAGACTAGTCAGAGTATATGAGAAAGCACACAGATGGGGCGGCTATATAAGAAAATGATGGTGGACTTGCACATTGACTTGGTTTTGGTTGAGACAATGAAACTACAGTAAAAACTGTATAAATTAATACTGTCAGGACTGGTAAAATTTATTAATTATAGAGTTATTAAATTAAAGAGTTTCTAGCGTGTTCGGTATTTTTTTTTTTTTTTAAACAAACCATTTGTTTGAATTCATATTTTGCAGACAATATGATAAGTTTATGTAAATGAGAGTGATCAGGTCTTGATTTATTTTCAATTATAATAGTTTGAGGAACATATATTAGTAGTCTATATGTCAAGAGCTTTAATTGAAGAAAATTTATCAATCACCCATACTAGCTTACATCCAATTAGATATCATGATGTCTTTTTGTTTCCAAAATTATAGACAGTTAGAGATGAATTCAAACTATATTTGAGCTTTAGAAGAAAACAAACGATCATTAATTTTTCAACTTTCTAATGAATATTAATTTATAATTTTCTTGGGACCGAAAATTATAAAAGGGTTTCCCAAAAACTTATCATCTTATTATCTTATCGATTTTTGCTATTTTTACAACTGGCCCTAGTCGGGACCAGACAAATTTATTATTTTAGAGAGTTTATTAATTTATCGAGTATTAATTTAGAGAGTTTCTACTGTAAAATCGTGTTATCGGATTGGTCTTACTAAGAGATCATATCCTTGATTGATATAATTAGTGATTGGAGATATGTTATTAAGGGATCATATCCAAATTAGTGTAATTAGTGATTGAGTGTACTCAATTAGTGATACACATTACATATTTAGTTTGTATTGTAGCCTATATAAAGATGCATATCTTTTCAATAAAAATCATCAAGCTATTCCACTCATATTTTATCAGGTCTAGGCAATAAAGATATCATCCGTTTGGGAAGACAAGGACATGCATAAATTACACCTAATTCTCAGTGCTTACGTTAACATACTCGAAAAAGTTTGATCAATGGTTATTATATCAAATGCAGACCGGTAAAATTGAAAGTTCTAAAGAATTTCATTGGCTTGCCACCAATAAAAAACATTATAATAAAACATATAAGAAAGTGACACCAATCTTCAGATTATATTATTTGAAATAGGCGTCATCTCACTTTCGTTCTATATATATTTATATTGATAAATAAACTTTAACTATAATAAAAAAAAACCATCTCTCTTTCTCTTTCCTCCTTAATTCACTATGCCTCTTACACACTAGTTTCTCTCCTTGTTAGCCACCACCCCACCACCATTATCATTGCCATAATGCCTACATTACGACGCCACCAACCACCAAGACGTCTCATATCTACCTCTACCTCTTTTCTCTTTGGTTATTTAAATCTCTCCACCTCCACCTCCACCTCAAATACTACTCATCCCCCAATCAACCTACACGTGGTTCTTACTGTTTACCAAGACCGAAAATACCAATATATAGAGTTGAGTGTACAAGAAGAGAAATGAGTGAAAAATAAAGGAGGAAAATGAACAAAAATGGAAAATGAGTGAACAAGAATGGAAGAGGATTGAACAAGTATGAAAGATGAGTGAACATTTTTTTTTCGAGTGAGCATAAATTGATAGGAGAGAACGAAAATAAAGGGAAGTGGACATAAAATAATTGAAATGAACAAAAATCAAGTACTACTCCACCCTCAACCCTCAAAATGACATAACCATAAATTATGATCACACATATAAACTTTCAAAATACATCAATAAACTTTTACGAATTTTTAAAATAAAATAATTCTTTTTTTTCTTTGACATAAAATAAAATAATTCTAACAACAAATATATCTAACCATAACTTATAGTAAGACCATCATCACAACGCCATCAAAAAAATAGTAAGACCATCATCATTCAATTTCTTAACTCCAACAATTAACATTACCTCACGTAATTACCGCTCTATCACCCCAATCATAAAAAAATAGAAAATCGACTTTTACCAGCGACTTTCTCCACACATTTCAGAAAAAAAAAAAAAACAATTCAACAGTACTTTCTCTAAAACCCTCTTCCCTTGTCCCCTTTGACCCCTTAACTCCCAACGGTACAAACCAATCTCCCACCCCTCTTCTCTATTCCCTTGTTTGGCTGTCTACAAAAATGTCAGATGCATACTGGCGGTACAATGATTCCCGCCAACAACAACAACAACACCCGCCAACTTCTTCCCTCCCCGCCAAACGCCCCCGTTCCGACTACGGTACTCCCTCCTTACCTTATCCCTCCCCACCCCCCTTTTTTTCAAGATCTATTGCGTACATCTGAGAGTATGAGTATGTAGTCTCAAATATATTTGTATGTACCTTTATGTATTTTTTGATAAAAATAAATAAAAATACCTGAAGTTAGACACGACAATAGGTACTCTCACGCGTACCTAATAATTTGCCCCCTTTTTTTATTATCATTTCCTTTAATTAGGGGTTTAGACTAACACCCACATAATTAAAACCATAAAGATCACTCATTTTTTGAAAATAATTTATCATTTTCTAAATTTAGGGGTTGTAGACTAATACCCACATAGTTAAACCCATAAAGATTGCTCCTTTCACTTCACTTTATCCATACTTTGTCTTTATTTGTTGTTTTTTTTTGGTTTGAAATGTGCCCAGTAAGTCGCTGATAAGAATCGAACCCCCAAGCTCATGATTGGGACAAGAGAACTCTAACCACTTGAGCTAGTTCTTTTCTTGAATTGAATCATATGTTGTTTTTTTAATTAAGTTCATATATTAAAGATTGGTTATTTCACTTCTTTTTAAGCCCTAATTTGTTGGTTTTACTTGAAATCTGCTATTTTTCTTAATTATATGTTTTTCTAATTAACCTCATTTATCAAAAGCAAAAAAAGATTACTAATTTTTTTTTATATCCACTAATTTTGTCTTTGTTTCATTCAATTTTGATTGGAAGTTTTGTTCTTTACTTTTTTTTTTTTCATTTTTTTTTTGTGATATGTAATTTTGATCAGCTTCATATATCAAAGATTGGTTTTTTTCACTCCTTTTAAGCTGTAATTTTGTTGGTTTTAGTTGAATTCTGCTTTTTTTGTGTGTGATTTGATTTATATGTTTTTCTAATTAACCTCTTTTACCAAAAGCAAAAAAAAGATAATTTTTGAGCGTAGTTGTTGTGCGTTAATCTTTGAGCGTTTTGATTTATTGAACTGATCTTTATTCATGATATCGGGCTAATTTATTTCGTTGTTGAATCAAGATTACAGTATCTTGTTGAATTCATATAGTGGATGATAAGGTATATATTTGTATCATTTGGTGTGAGATAGTGATTTTAGGTGTGGATTTCTCTATTTGTGGAGTTGAAGTGGAATAGTAGGAGTACTTTGAAAGTTTTTATAGTTTACAAGCTCGGTATTTATTTGAGGACTAATAACAATAGACTATTTGCTAGAGAATCTTCTGAGGCAAAAGAATGAGATTTTGAGTTCTAGATTGATGGAATGGAGTTTTGTTGAGGATTCGGCAAAAGTTAGTTGCTATGAATTTGGGAAGTGGAAACAACAGCTTTATGCATTTTGTTATTTTTCTGATGTCAAAACGAGGGTGGGGAGCCTTTTTTAGCTTGACTCAATTGTATTTGGCGACTTGGCGTACCTTGATTTGGCAGTGGGACGTTGGTTCATGATAGCATTCGCATTTACTTAGCAATGCTATTGCATAAAAAAAATGACCAGTGGATTATATAGATTGCACTAATTACCAGCTTACCATTTTAGTTTTAAGGGATGTCTGACCTGTTGAGCTCTACATAGGTATTAGATAGTCATCTAGGGAAAAGCGGTGGGGAGAGTGTATGAAGTGTTTGGGTTAAGAGTACACTGTCGTTTGCACAAGGAATTCCTAAGGATAGTACTGAATTGTGTTACTTTTAAATCTGCTGAAGGATTTCCTTGTGTCTGTATTTGAGAGGTAAGAACCTTGATTTCCTGTAGCTAATTTTATGAGGAAATAGAAAGAAGGAATACACAAGTGTCCTTACTGGTGGTAATGAGGGTTCGTGTATGAGTCTTTGGAGTTTTTTATAACCTCTGGACAAGTTCATTATGCATGGAAATTTTTCGCTTTGAATCTTTTGAGTTTGACATGCCTTGACTTGGCAATGTGATGTTGGCTATTGGTGACTGTCTTTATTATGATGAAACAAAATGTCCAGTGAACCGGAGAACTTGCACTTGATATGGACATATATTTGTAAAATGTCCGTTTTGGGAGAAGTCTAAAGTCTTGAGCTCCTAGGTGAACTGCTGGTAAAAAGTGTGGTGCACAGATGGGTATTTCTTTTTTGTGCATGCTGGCAAAAAGTGTGGTGCACAGATGGGTATTTCTTGTTTTGTGCATAACAGGTGGGAGGATTAGACATTTCCAATCCTATATCGGGTTCTTCTGGTTTCGTGGATACTTTAGTTACGATTTAATCATATGGTTCTTATTTATCTTTTGTTTTTTGGCTTGTTTTGTGGGCAATATTGGGGTTAGGATATAAAGTTATCTTCTCTCTGTGTTTGTCACGGATTGTCAACTCATGTTTACCCTTGTATGGATCTCAAGGCACTCTTTTGGCTACGGTGGTTTCCTGCTTCATTTGATAATTTTCTAAAAGATACCCTTGTGCTTTTTGTACGTCTTTATAGTTTGGGATGGTATAAATGTTGCTAGACAATTGTAGAGGATTTATGGTATTTTCTTCATCATTTCTGCCAACCTGCTTGCCAATTGTTGCACATATTTTGAATCATTTATATGGAATGGGATGGATGAGTAATTGTTCACTTGTAGACAAGTAGATGTTTAATTTTTTTAATTCACTTTTTAGACACCAACTAATAAAGGATGGATGACATGAGCTTTCTTTATCACCGCTGCAGATTTCATGTGCAAAATGGTTTGACTTTAGATCGATTTGCATTGAGTTGGCATACTGCTCAATTTGCTCATCGTGCTCATAGATGCATATGTTTTCTTGATTTTCTTTCCGATAGTTTTGTGTGTGCTTCTTGTAACTTTTTTTCTTCATGATCTGTTCAACATCTGGTCTTCGTTTCACAGATGTCCCTTCTGGACGGGAACTGGGTGGATATTATTCGCGTGATGACGACAGGATGCCCCATCGTTCAGTCAGAGATACTGAATCCATCAATCAATCCTATGATCGCTATCTACGTAGTGGGGTACTGGCTGTTAGTTGTGTTGTTCTATCTATTAGCTTTTGCAGATGATTCTATGTTTGTTAGTGACACATCTTAACATGTGTTAAATGATGCAGCAAGTTCCAAATTTAGCGGCAGATTCTGGCAGATTACATGGTTCTGGAATGTCGAATCACCCTCATGATGACCCTCGCATCAGTAGCGATCCTCGTATGGCTAGCGATCCTCGTATGGCTAGCGATCCTCGTATGGCTAGTGACCCACGTATGGCTAATGACCCACGTATGGTTAGTGACCATCGTATGAGCGGTGATCCGCGCATGGCAAGTGTTGGAGTTATGGACCCAGGGATGCCAGTGAAGGGACGTGGCTCCAACCTTGGATCTGGACGGTCAGAGGTTCCCCTTCCCCCTGATGCTAGCAGTACTCTCTTTGTGGAGGGCTTGCCAGCAAATTGTACTCGCAGGGAGGTGGCTCGTATCCTTTTATAGATGTTAATTTGGTATTGGTCTGTTTCCCCGTTCTTCTTCTTGTTTCCTTCACTCCTTTTGCCAGACATTTTCCGCCCCTTCAGAGGATACAAGGAAGTCAGACTTGTCACCAAGGAATCAAGACATGTATGTTGATAAGTATTAACTCCTTTTTTTTATATATATTCTCGATGTTATTTGTGGATTTGCAATCACATTTTGTTTTCTTTGTGTAGTCTGGTGGAGATCCACTTGTGCTATGTTTTGTTGACTTTTTGAGTCCCCCACATGCTGCAACAGCATTGGATGCCTTACAAGGTGAGCACGTCCGGGGATTTCTTGCTTGTCTATGGACTTTTTACTTTATAATAGCCCCACTTATCCGTGTGATCAATCATGTGTATCAGTGTATACGATATTCTTCTGAAACCTATTGTGGATACACGAAACATGACATCCATTTAAAACTTTATATGCCGAAAGGTGTTAGATTTTTCTTCATCAACATTGTTGGGTGTTTATTGGCCTTTGGCTTTATTTTATATAAGAAGGCATCTTTGTGGGTCAGGGTAGTTGGTGTGGGAGGAGATGATAGTGCTAAAAAAGGATCGTCTTTTATTATTTGCTTTGTTATAAGAAATACGCACCTAGCTGACTAGATACTGGAGTGGCATCAATTCAGGGCTTTCTTTGATATCTAGGATGCAGTATCACATGAAGTTGACATCCTCTGTTTTCGTCCCTTATTTCATAATCAGTGGAGCTGGTTGGAAGTCGAAGATGGAATTACAAATAAGTACCTTATTGAATTAGAACCACTGATACAATTTGGCACCAGTCGTGGTTTTCTGACGGTTACTCAACTTGGGCAATCTTCAACGTTGACTTCCATGAGAATGTCATTATTTTCTCGTCTTCATTTTCCAAATTTTATCAGCTGATATCTGAATTTTTGAACAATGATTGAAGTTAAGTATTTGGCACCTGATGTGGAGGTTACTAATTCTCTCCATGTATCAGTGAATCCAGTGTAGCTTAATCTGTTTGTCTGTTGATTACCTTTCAGAATATTGTTTTATATTCCTGCTATTTTATCTTCCGCAATGATTTCAAGGGTGTAGATAGAAATAGTTCTGGTTTGCTTGTTTGGCAGAGCAATTGAGTTTCTTAATCTTTAGTTTCTGGCCTGAAATACTCTGTTTTTGAATTCAAATTTTTGATGAGGTAGATAAGTCTTGTCAATTCGCGTTATAAGTTGCGTAGAAAAGGCATGTGCTTTCGAAGGCCCCTTGCCTTTACAGTGGAAAGACGTTTCAACCCTGTTGTAAATCATTGAGAACTGTAGAAGGAGGAGCTCTGTTCTCTTTTTGAGTCTTATTATCCCAAGAAATACGCAATGGCTTCTTCATTTCTTATTTATAGAAATTTATCCTGAGTATTTAACCTTCCTTCGCTGGGAATGTAATTCCTTCTTAGTCGTACCTGTTTAGTACTATGCTTATTTACGTCCGAGCTCTACATTTTCAGAGCCTATTATTTACCGATTCTGGGGTTGGTATTCAAGGAGTAATAGTCTTGAAGGCTTGACTGTTGAAGCTTTTTTGCTGAGCCTGTTTGCCTTGTTTACAACTTCACTTGTTTTTCCAGCTCTTTGGAAGTACGAAGGATAAGGAACCTTCGCTTTTCGGGAGAGGATGTGCTATCGTGCAGATAGTATTGGTTTCCGCCTTAGTATTTTAGTTTTCAGGGTTTATAAATATGACAACCCTTCAATGTAGGCGATATGTTAGTAAAACGTGTACTTATGTTTTGGGCTTGAACACATGCGCAAGGATATCATACGTCTTCATAGCTATCTGTCGATGATGGCCCCAAAATCCGTGTAGAGCTAGACATATGGTCAATTTTGCGGCGTTAGTAAAGCTCGATTTTGCAGGTTATATGTTCGATGAGAATGATCGTGACTCAGCTGTGTTAAGGCTGCAATTTGCTCGATATCCTGGTGCGAGGTCAGGTGGTGGGCATCGCGGGAAACGTTGAATGGTGTGATTGTGCAGGTGATAAACGTGACTATCCATTTCCTCAGACTTACGCATTATTCGCTGAATAGGTTTTTACTGAAACCGGCCCAATTATACTTTGAATCATCAGAGGACGTTTCTATGTAGGAACCCACTCAAAATGGAGAGGTTTGCGATAGTGAGGATGATACACATCCACCTCACAATTGAAGAATCTTGGCGAACTTGATACTGTCGCTTTCGTTAGGACCAACTCGAATAGGGTGGTTAACCGCATCTCGGAGATATTAGCTAGGGAGTTTGAATATGTACGCTTTAATTAGTTTATTCAGAAGTCTCGAGTGTAGGGATGTATTCGCTTTTAGATTCTCGGAAAATTACTACATGTATTCCAACTAAAGCGTGTTGACGTTGTTACTTCTTGTTGAAGATGGAGTTTTCTTTGCTTGTGGTAATTTCTGTCTCGGGTATTGTACCAGGAAGTATTATGTGGACCTGATAACGATTGACAGAGAGGTGTACTATTAAGCCTCTTACTATCGGTCAGATTTCCATTTCCAACGGAGTCAGATTTCTTGATTTCTTTGAGTTTTGAGGGAATAAAGCAAATTGGCTCTCTAAGCTGTGTGCGCCTTTTATATTGTGAATTAGCAGTTGGTTGACACAGAGTAATGGTTGCTCATATTCGACTGCCCTTACTGAGCAATGTTATTGCTCCTTGTTTTCACCCCTCCTGCTCATTATTATTACAGTATACATTGGTGGGTGGGGTGTTTGGGGCAGGTGTTTGGCGCAGGTTTTTACATCTAAACTAGGGGAGGACAACTAAGTAATCTTTGAAAGTTGTTACTCCAGTATTATCCTTTTGCAACTTGAATATTCGGAATTCTAAAGTGCAGGACTCTGTTGGCTTTTAGATTCTGGGAAATTACTAATTATGTATTCTCACTAAAGCATGTTGAGGTTGCTTCATTTTTAAGTTTTTTTTTTTTCTTGTGGTAAATTCTGTCTTGGGTATTCTGCCAGGAAATATTATGTGGATAGAGGGGTGCACTATGAGCCTCTTTCCATCTGTCAGATTTTGCCTTCTATGGTCCGGTTTATGCGGTTAGAAGCTTTTTGATCAGTCTCCCCTTGATGTACTTAAATTGGTGTCATGGGCTTCTAGTTACCTTTGGCGCTGGGAAGTTCCCTTGGCCTTTAGTCAATTGCCATTTTATGATTCTTAATTTGGTTGAAATTAATAGTATCTGCCCTCAAACTTCCTTGTGTGTTCATACTTTATACTGATTGTCTGGTTTCCATAACGGTGTCTGTCTGTCACTGCTGCTACTTTACCAATTCTCTTTTATAACTATGTACTTCTATATCTGTTCAGTCTGTAAGGCATCTGTGTTTTGATTTATCCAGTTAAATCCCAAATAGTAATTTGGTAATCCGTCCATCATATGTCATTGAGAATTGTGTCATCTCTTTTATTTATGATTTCTCGTTACTGGAAGTGGCTGGATGGAGCTGATGCGTATATTATTTGTTATTGAATTGATGGAACTCGGGATGTTGAATTCTTCATTTGCACTTGACTATTTGATGAAACTCGTAGGTGTTTACATCATTGCATTTCCGAATCTGATGCATAAGATTTAGGATTCAATTTAGGATTCAGTGTGAGTGTTGTGATAAGTAGATGAACAGCTGTTGTATACTTGCATGTATAAGCTTTGGAGCTACTACAACAGAGGTTAGTTTTCGAATGAGGGTGTTATGTGCTCAGTGTTCTATTGGTTAGTTAACCACTGTCAGTATCCGTGGTCACTTTCTAAGCTTGCCTGCATGACCGTTGGTTAGGATTGAGGAACGAAAGTTGGTTCATGGTCGATGTCTTGCTCAGAGCTCAATGAGCTCATTTCAACTGAATTAAGGCTGTCATTTCTCTGTTGCTATTATCCTAGGAATGGACGCGAGGGGTTTGATGATACTGTTAAGGATTTACTAGTAGATATGCGATTTTCCAATTGCCCCTGCCAGTATTGAAGAGCTCGTCCTATGCCAGACATTTCTCATAAGTTCTAAAATAGTCTCCAGACGCCTATAACCTTGTGGAAGTTTCATGAAAATCCGGGACAAAAATGTAATTTCGCGTGGCCCTTCTCTCGTGATCCTCATCAGCCCCTTTCATTTTGAATTTGGGAGTACTTAATTACTCTTTGGTTACGTTTGGTTGGGTGTAATCAACTTTGGAACGGAATGAAGTTTTTTTAGTTCAAGCTGAATTGAAGATGAAGGGGACGGTGAATAATAACATGGAGGGGATGCGTTTGGTTACATTCACTTATGTAATGGTGATAACATGGGTTTTTTTTTTTAACCATTACATGAGTTTGTACTATGAGAGCTCTTAGCTTGTATTGGGGGTTGCAATTCCTTCATCTCTCCTAATTTCCCAACCATTTTTTGGCTCATTTGTGTGATTACAATGGTGATTGCATTACCCCCAATCAAACAAGCCCTTTGGACTTTACCAGTCCGTTTGTTGCTGACAATCATTTGTGTTTTGGGAGTACTTAGTTAGACTCTTTGGACTTTACCAGTGTGACAAGTTTCATGAAGTTATTGGTAAAATGATTTCAAGGGTCTCTTTGTTGTGCTACAACGTTTCTTCATGTCTTCCCTGCAACCCAGATGACAGCGTTGGTTAGTCCGGGGTAATAGTAAATGTTGAGAGATTATGACGTGTTGTTTGAAGTAACGGCATGCGACCAATGTTTGTGTTTATTATTTGTAACTTAATAATAATTATCAGTACAAAATCTTGGACAGGGGAGGGCTATTTGTGGTAGCAATAGGTTGTGTGGTGGTGTTAAGATGGTAGTTGTAGTTGTTGCTAGGTTTGGTTTCAGCCAACCTTGTGGTGTTTGGTGTTGTAGGTTGGGTGTTTTTTTGGTACTAAAGAGGGCAAGCCCCAAAGTAGGTTGGGTGTTGTAGGTTGGGTGTCTCCTAATCTCCTTGCGGAGTAGTATGGTTGTGTATGTATCTTATAATTTATCAGAGCTTCCTACACTTTTTGTCCCAGGAAAACTAAATAATAACAATAAATTCTTCTCGAGCTATGGGTGCGAAAATGAATTGTTTTTATGTAACTGTTTTTGGACAGAAAAAAGATCACAAACTATTGAAAAAGGACTATCTAAAAATCTTGTGCTAGTCAATAGTTCAGCGGAAGTGCACTTTTTATTAACAGCATATTAGAAGTGACCATTTTGCGAAATTGACTAGCATTAGACCAATTATTTTTTTTTTACTTAATACTTGTATTAGATTATTTCACCCAAAAAAAATACTCTTTGAGTCCTACTCATTTTCCCCATTTGTTTTTGCTACTATTTGGAGTCAATTTATTAACCAAGAATAATTCAAAAAATGAAATTGTTAGTAAAAACAAAATTTAATAGACAGATATATATCTTTTTTTTTAATCAAATTTTTTGAGTTACTGAATAACACTGGTAGCTAGAAAATTTCTTGATAGTTGAAAAGCGCAAATTGTGAAACAGCAAATGCAAGATTTTAGTAAGCCGTTAGGTTTTGGTACGGATCATACAAACCTGAAGTTCGCTAAGTCATCTGGGTTTGTGGTATGAACCTTTTGCTGCTTGGGGCAGCTAAATTTTGGACTATTATAGCTCTGGATCACCAATCCACCATACTCGGAAAGTACTCCAGACCATTTATTTATGTGCATTTTGCTTTGAACCAAATACCAAGGTGGGAGAAATAAGGCTCTGTTTATTCAAAGTTTCCAATTCCATCAGGTAGAGGTCAGCCTACAGAGAAGACCCAATCGATAAGCTAGAAAGTGCACATCACTATCATAGCCACAGCCCACATGGTGAATAAAATTCACATAACTTGAAGTTAGGAGGGGTTTTAACTGAATCCTTAAAGCAGTTAAGCTCATAGTTGGGGGTCGAGTTGATATTAAGCATGTTTCATTCCCAACAATTTGAGACCACTCGGTTGAAATTTAAGTTCGAGATCGACTCGAGATGTATCTACTCGCTTTGAAGGGCTCAACGATCAACTCGTCCTATTTAAAATTTTCTATGTACATAGATCAAATAATGTTTTCTAAAATAGATAGGTACAAACTAATATTAGTAAAAATTTGGTTTGACATCCTATATACTGGAGTTAATTAGTGACGAGGTGGTCTGTTCCGAAATGGAAAAAGGAAAACAAACACCCAAGTAAGTGAATAAGCATTTCAACTCGAGTTCAAATTGAGGTGCTGAGCAAAACTTTTCAAGCTCGAGTTGAGCTCTGAATTTATAGTTTGCGCTTTTCAAGTCAGCCTTCTCAAGCTCGAGTAGGCTTCGAATCTTCTTAAAGCGACTCGACTTGTTATCACCCTAGTTAGGAGGTGGCCAGGAATTTTCACCATTGATCTTCCTCGCAATATTTTCTCTGAAATTCATATGTACTAATGTACATGCTGGCTTTCGACTATAAGCATCAGGAAAAAAATGACATTTTTCATATCCATCTCATGAAAATTTCGCATCGTTTCCTGTTTATGCATGTCTCTCAGTTTGCTTATTCTGATATTATCTTCTTACGCCAGGGTCGAGCCTATCACCACTAATTTTGTTCAAATCTTTTATGCTACTACTGCTGAGATTTTATCGTTTTGAATATGTGCCTTGGATAATCTCAATCCCTTCGTTAGTCTTGAACCTGGAGTGAATATGACTTAGAGATAGTTTGATTCTTTTTTTTTTTTTTGTATATATATTTTTTTATCAAGTCCCCTTTTTCGGTGGTAGAGACTGGAAGTTTGTGTTTGTTACATGCTGATGATCAAAAAGAGATAATGGCTTAAAATACCTAAAAGATTCTTGCGTCCATTCTAGATACCAGCTTGTTAAGATCTTAAGTGAAACTGTATTATCTTTTTCACAAAGATAAACGTATCAGTACTCCCAACAACTTTCTCTATGATTACCTTGGATAAAGTTATCCCCGTTACCTCGTGATTCTTATCTTGGTATATTCGCTAAGTATTTGCCGCAATGTAGTGTCTCTGGGCCGGGTATATCTCAGTCTTTCACTTACTAGATACTTTCTAGATTCTCATTTCTCACTATGAGAAAACCTACTCTTAGTCTCCTCGTCTATCCCGAAATTGCCCCTTTTTCTCATAAAATGTTCCTCAGAATCTAAGTTATAGAGTCCTATATTATATAGTCTCAAAGTCACCTCACCCCAACCACAAAAACATAGCCAGGTTATCTCATGGTCTTATCATACACACAAAACGTTATAAAGTTTACGTATAGATTGATTCTTGGCCGTCACTATGGCTGAGGTAGTTAAAGAAGACGCAGAAACAATGGATTCGATTGAATACGAATGCCCAATTAAGCAAGTCGACGTCACGGTGCCGAAAACAGATGATCCAACGATGCCTGTGGTCACATTTAGGATGTGGGTTCTTGGGATTATTTCATGTGCTCTATTGTCCTTTGTGAATCAGTTTCAGTGGTACCGCACGCATCCGATGTTTATAACATCGACTTGCGCACAGATTGCGGTGGTTCCTCTTGGTCACTTGATGGCAAGGACCATTACTAACAGGGTGTTTCTTGAGGGCACTCGGTGGGCATTTTCTTTAAACCCTGGACCTTTCAACATGAAAGAACATGTGTTGATTACTATATTCGCCAGCAGTGGCACTGGTGTGTATGCTACTCATATACTGAGTGCGGTGAAGCTCTACTATAAGAGGAGTCTTTCTTTCATTCCCGCTTTCATTGTTATGTTAACCACTCAGGTACTTCTATCCGCTCCTAACGGCTCAATCGTATTATGTACTATGCGGTATGAATTTCCTTCTTTTGGCTGCTTAGGGTAAGGTTAAACATTTCTTCATTATTAGTACTGCTGCTAGGTGAGAATTGACATCCACATTAATTTGGACGTAGCTAGGGCGCATGTTGTGCCTTCTGTTTATTCTTTGTATATAGGGGTAATTACTACGTACTGCCTACTCTTAACGGTTTTATAATGACATTGAGGAAGCATTTGATCAAATTTGATTGAATTGATTGGTATAATTTGCAGATAATAGGGTTTGGATGGGCTGGTCTTTTCCGAAAGTATCTCGTGGAACCTGCTGAAATGTGGTGGCCGTATAATCTGGTGCAAGTTTCAATTTTCAGGTATCAAATTTTACTTTTAAACTATTCTTTCTATAATGATTTTGACTTCATCCACGATGGAACTTTAATTTTTAAAATTGATTACAGGGCTTTACATGAAAAGGAAAAGAGAGCTAAAGGAGGCCTTAGTAAAACTCAGTTCTTCCTCATGGTTCTAGTTTGCAGTGCTGCTTATTATGTGTTACCTGGATACTTCTTCTCATTTATAGCAACCATATCTTGGGTTTGTTTACTTGCTCCGAATTCTGTTCTAGTTAACCAGTTGGGTTCTGGCCAGAGTGGCCTTGGAATCGGCTCATTTGCTGTGGAATGGTCAACAATTTCTTCTTACCTAGGTAGCCCGCTGGCTAGCCCCTGGTTCGCTACTGCTAATATTGCCGTAGGATATGTGCTCATTACGTATATGGTGGTGCCATTATTTTATTGGTCAGATGCATACAAGGCAAAAACCTTCCCCATTTTTTCTCAACTCCTTTACAAGGGTGATGGATCAGTGTATAATGTTACTAAGATCCTTACTCCAGACTTTGAGTTGGATAAGCTTGCTTATGCCAAGACTGGTCCTTTATATCTCAGCATATTCTTCACGATGTCATATGGCCTTGGGTTTGCTGCACTTGCTTCGACACTTTCCCATGTCTTGCTTTTCAATGGAAGGTATTGGCTTCGAAATGTATAGTGATTTTGGTGATAATTGCAGTTTTTCTGACTTTAATCCCTAACTACGCTTTCTTATAAACAAGATTTGTCGTTTTAAAGTTTACCATCTTCTGATTTCAGTGGAAGGTATTAAGGTATTTACTTCTTGTACCATCGTTGTTTTGCATTTTTTTAACTAGTACAACTACCAAAACTAGAAATGACATTCAATCTAGTATTATTGTCTTTTTTTTCCACCCGGTACCTGAAATCTCAAAAATCATTGAGTTACACGTTAATTTTAGACTTTTCCGTTTTTCTGATTATTTTTCTCCACTTTTGTTTTTTTGGTCTTTAGGAAATTGATTTTCAAAGTAATAAAAAACTTATTTTCTTAGCTTTAGTTATTGTGTTTTTAGTTAGATGACATCATCTTAGAAATATTGATCTTTAAACGGTTTACATTATTCAAAATCCTATTTTAAAAAAAAAGATCATGAAATTTGTTTAAAGGGCACAGAATTTGATGTCATTAGATTGAGAAATATGAAAACTAAGAAACATTTAATGAGATCTTTTTGATACTGTTTTACAAATTGAAATTATTTACCATTTCAGACTAGGAAATGTTTTTCTAAAATAAAATATTTAATACGGAGTACTTATTTATATTTAAAAACATTGAACTTGAAATGAAAACTTTTTCAATAGAAAAATTAGAAAATTCAAGTACTTTTTAGACATGTTTACCTATATAGACAAAACAAAAATAATTTTATAAAGAGTTAACGGAAATTTAATGTTTTTAAGGTTTTGGTCACATTCTTGAATTTTTAACACGAGGGTACATGACGGACTGTTGTTTCAAGTTAAAAAATGTAACACCATGAGGGCACTGGATATTTTTCTAAATTTTTCTTATATATAAATTATTGATCATGCAGTGACATATGGCAAACGATGAGAGGTGCTTTTGGGAAGAGGAAGAAAATGGACATACACTCCAAGCTAATGAAGGCCTATGATCAGGTGCCAATGTGGTGGTTCCAACTCCTTCTGGTCTTAAGTATTGCTTTCTCCATCTTTGCATGTGAATTTTACAAAGAAACGCTCCAATTGCCATGGTGGGGTGTCCTCTTTGCATGTGTTCTTGCCTTCTTGTTCACCCTTCCGGTTGGCATTATCACAGCCACAACTAATCAGGTACTGTGTTGACGAATCAAGTTATAAAAGTCAGAAAAAAACTCACTCAGAATTTGTTGTACTTGAATTATCTAGAGCCTTGCCATGAATCTTGCTTTATGTACACTCTTAACAGCAACCAGGTTTGAATGTCATCACGGAATATATTATTGGATATCTGTACCCAGGGAGACCCGTTGCTAATATGTGTTTCAAGGTGTACGGTTATATTAGCATGTCCCAAGCACTATCATTAGCATCGGACTTCAAGCTTGGTCACTACATGAAGATCCCTCCCAGAGCAATGTTTATGGCTCAGGTAACCTACAATTTTGTTTTTCCGGCATTTTCTCCAAAGTTGAGATTGTGGAAGGGGGTGACTGCTGTTGTATGCCTTATGCTCCAACAGTATCTGCATCCGAAGAGGGGAGAAAATGATATTATATGAAATATAATACTAATTGTTTAAATTGATGTTTCAGACTGTAGGGACGGTAGTATCGGTTGTCGTTTCTGCTGGAACAGCGTGGTGGATGATGGGTGGTGCAGTTCCTCATCTTTGTGACACTTCACAGTTGCCTCTTAATAGTCCATGGACATGTCAAATGGACACAACCTTCTATGATGCTTCTGTGATATGGGGTTTGATTGGACCACGCAGGATCTTTGGGGACCTTGGGTTCTACTCCAAGGTGAATTGGTTCTTCCTTGGAGGAGCCTTGGCACCCTTTCTAGTATGGCTAGCTAAAAACGCATTCCCAAAGCAGAAATGGATTGGATATATCAACATGCCAGTTCTCTTTGGTGCAACAATGATGATGCCTCCTGCCAGCTCCGTGAACTTCAACAGTTGGATTCTGGTTGGGTTCCTTTCTGGGTTTGTTATGTATAGGTATCGTCCTAAGTGGTGGGAGCGCTATAACTACATCTTATCAGGGGGTCTCGATGCAGGGACTACATTCATGACGATTCTTATTTTCTTTTGCTTCGAGTATGTGAAAAGCATTGGCATCGACTGGTGGGGGAACGAAGGTGATGGTGTTTATTGCCACCTAGCTTCTTGCCCTACGGCAAAAGGGGTGGTGGTTGATGGTTGCCCCATCATTTGATGATATTATTCTGGACTGTGATATAGACTTTTTGTTATAGGATCCTATATTGTGTTACTTATCCTAGTTTATGGAAGTATCGAGTATTACGTACATTTTATCATGAATGTTAATGGGGTGTCCTACTTCGATAGAACAAATTGTAGCTTTAAAATCATCACTTGACATTACCTTAACACTTTCTAGTTAACGCTGTGAATTGGTTTGTTATTCAACAGTGTCAGTCTCCACTCTCCAGTGTCTTTCTCTAACCCATTAATGTAACAAAGTTGACCAGTTTTCTTGTTTCTTATGTTTATTTATTTTGTGTGGAAAATTTAGTGTGAATATATTTCAAACAAGGAGGATCAGAACAATCCAAAAATTCATAATACAAAGGATTTAAGGACCACAGACATGTTGGTCAAGAAAAATTGTGTAGAAATTGTCATAGAAGTAAACAGAACCATGTTGGCCAAGAAAAAGTTATATATCTCTTATTTGATTTGTGCTCGTAGGAAGTTCGAATAAATCTATACTATTATCTTATACACTTAAGTTTTCTATGTTGAGGACACGTGGCGCCTATTAAATAGGGTTATAAATGGAAAAAAAATTCATATTGAAACTGATGCATGATAGTAAGCCAAAAGACGCCATATTCATTATAAGTCTTCCAACTTCTATAACCATTATGGTTCAATCATAATTTACATCAACTAATTAAACTCATTTAATTACCTATTTTATGAATTTAGTGTAACCCCTACTTTGTGACTATTGGCTTTCCCCTTTTTCTTTTGCAAATGGTTTATATATGAGCAATCGAATACTATTTGCATCATCTTTCAAGACTTGATCACCGTTTTGAGGTATCTTTATTTCATACTTTGGCATCAATTCATCGCTTTATTATGAAATGATATGAGTATAGTACTATTTTATTCATACGACCTTCATATTAAATTTATTATTTCATTACTCGAGAAACAAATCATTGTTTATTCTCCATCATTTGAATCATTTTAAGTTAATATTAATCCCATTTTAACATCTATTCTTATGTAACAATTAGCTATATCAAATTTGGTGAGGTTTTTGTTATATGCTACTTTTGTGTTTAATTTTTAATGTTACTCACATAATCTATAATTTTATATTTGGTTTCTCAAGTGTAGATGATGTGAAACAACTCCAAATTAATCATTTCTATGTAAGTGATAGTAGAAATGCATTTTGACATCTTTTCCCTCCATTTTCTTTTTCATCCAACATATTGTACTCTTATATGTTGATAATCATCAAAATTTATTTATTTTACAATCAATTATTTTAATATATTAATATTTTGTAAATATTAATAATCTAACCTATATGATAATGACTTTTAAAGGCGTTCTCGATATCAATATTATTTTCCTTTTAATATTTTTCCTTCTTTGTATAATT
>CAAKMY010044669.1:0-10107 GCA_901111285.1 Corrigiola litoralis | reverse complement strand
AGGTGCGCACTGGGTAAATCCTCGTGGCATATGTGATGAACAATAGCCTTTAAATAGCGCAGTCAGGTGAAATTAAGTTGATTGATCATATTAGCTAGATAGTGTGGAATGATGGAATATTTTGGAGAGAATGCTAGTGCTAGTGAAATTATATGTGGAAGGAAGTGAATATGAGAGTATAATGGAGGATGTGATGAATTAGGTACTCAAGCTCGTGCAAGAGTGTTTGACACAACTCTAGGACTCTAGGATCGAACACTTGGAATTTATGAGACATGTATACTGTGACAATGAGTTGTTATAAATCATGAGTGTCCACTCGAGTGTTGTGTTGGAGGAGCGTCTTGTCCCACACAAGGATTTTTTGCAAAAAGCTTAGCTTTAGATGGACAGTAGGAGAATCGATAGGAGGGTTCTAGTTTATTTGGTAGGAGAGGTGGTTTTGGATGCTTTGTTTGTGATTAATAAGGTAATGATATAGTAGGGAAGTATAGGGGGGTGTTTTTGAGTGAGCTGAGTAAGTCAAATGACAAAGGTTGGTAGTGTTGGACCTCTGTTGCCGTGGGCGAATTGCGAAATGAATGTATTGGTTGTAAGTAGTCCTAACATATAAATAAGAAGCTTTGGTCTACGGAACTAAATAATGAATTGTGGGATTTCAGGTTATTGTTGGCAACTTACATAAAAAAAAGTTATTGTTGGCAACTTCATGTTTGTGGATTTTGTATGATCGAGTTATTACTTAAATAAGAATTATTGACTATAAAGGCAAACTTAGGGGGAAAGGGGGGGGGGGGGCTAAGTTCTATAGAATTTGTAGAAAAGGATGAGATGAAGAGAATAATTGGGGAAAGAGGATGCTTTGTTTGTGATGTAGAGTGTGATTTTTATAGGCATATACTAGCGTGCTGAGGAAGGGTTGATCCTGTTGGTGTGGCGAATTACTATATGAATGCACTGATTGTAAGTTGTCCTGATATTACATTGGAAAATTCTCTTGAGGTTTAGTCTGTGCTACAAAGGTTATGTAGTATAAGCTTTGATGAGTTTTTAATATGGGGACAAAGTTAGCAGTGGCATGGTTTGATGTACAGATGCCATGGACAATTATTAGAGGATAGTTTCTACGCAAATAAATAGCCTACAATTAATTGATGGTACTGACAAAAGACGAAAATCTGTGTTCGCTTTCTTCAGGGTTTAATTTCTGGATATGCAAACAAGAGTATTAACTCACAGTCCGTATTGTTCGTTTTCGGGCATTATCCCAAAGATATAGAACCAGTGTTGCATTTATCCCAAATCTGAAGTTGAATATTATATTTGCATAATGCATGCCTTTTCATTCAGTTTGTCCCTCTTGGCCATCATGATTTTTTTTATATAGTTTATTATCACGAAACCACTTTGTTTTGCATTTTCATGTCATGCAGTATGATGTGTAAAGTCAGCTGTTTACTGAAAGTGACAGTCTGAATTGCTCATACTGCATGGTGTCTACTTAGATGAGTTACAGTAATGCTACGAAGATCAAAAGAGATAACAGTGGGTGCTCTTAGTGTTCTCGGAGGTGCATGCATTAGGAATATGTTCGCTATGAGTGAGATAGTACATTGACCAACCATGTGATTAAAGAAAATGTCAGAAGCAAGCCATTCTTAAGTTGGTATAATGCTGTTACCTTCTTCTTGCCTTTTTTCTTTTAATGATTTAAATTGCCGTTTGTTAATGTTGCTGCAGATATGGACGTAAGGTACAAAAGCTTTCTTGACCAATGGGAAGAGGATCCAAAAGTGAAATGCGTTCTGATTGACAGTAGTTCACCTCGGGCATTCTGTGCTGGTAATTGATTGAAAAAGTCCTACTTTGGTAATCATATACTGTGTTTATTTCATTTATTGATTGACGTCGATTATACTGCCTGCGGTAGCTGCTCTGTGTTTATCTCCCTTAGTTTCAGACAAGTTGGTAAGGTTTTGAGGTGACCTATTTGTGGGAAATGCAGGAATGGATATTAAAGGTGTTGTAGCCGAAATTCAAAAAGACAAAAGCACACCTCTTGTGAAGAAGGTTTCTTTATTTTTCTGACACTTTTTTGCTGCTATATCAGGAATATATTCTCTTTTGAGTTCAAGGATGTTTGATCATTACTGCTGATGGTTTCTGTCTCTACATCAGTTCTCTGATATTCTATGTGAAACTGATGAGACCATTGGATTGATAACCTGAAGCATCAGTTTATCTGCAGGTGGCGATGTGAAGCAGATCTCTATCCATAACACATTGTCAGATGTGATTGAGGTCTTGTGTGTTTCCTGTTTTTTGTTAAGTTGTTATAGACTTAATGTTGTCAAAAACATATGCTAACTGTATGAGTCTCTTAAGATTAATCGCCAGTTTTTCTGTCTTATTCTCACCAAAGGTATACATGCTATGTCTAAGGTATATGGACACATGGAGAACTTGTTTCCCTGGCCCCTGATAATATATTGCTTCTGAAGTTAAAAAGTGTGCAAACAAGATCATATCCGGCACGCAACTGTTAATTGTGCTCCAGTGCATGTTGTGTTCCATATTTGTTTTTCTAAATTGAAATATTTGTTGCAGTGTGTTTTGAGTCCAGCAAATCCCCTTATAGACACCGTTCTGTTAATTCTATACTCAGAAAGTTGCTGCAGATTGCAAGCTGCAAGTAGCTTCTTATATCCACATAAGACAGCTTTAGAGGTGTAGTCTTTTGTTATTATGTCCCGACACTTAGAACAAGAACTTATCTAGCAGGCATCACAGCGTTGTTTATGTCCTTTCCCTCTGCTGAAGAGTTGTGAAAGACCTGAAGGAACCTTTTACTCACATAATCTCCCTCTCTCTTTTGTTTCTGAGGTTTCATTGAGTTTCTTTGTAAAAATGGGCAAAAGCGTTCTGCCTAAATGGTAGACCAAAGTAATACATACGAGAAAACGAAAGAATTGAACCATAGAAGTATAGAACATCAGAATTCTCATATAAGGTTATAAGATCAAATAAGTACTTTGATATTATAAAATGGTTTTGTTGTATCTAGACTAACAAAATCCAACCCATTTCATGAATAAAATGTGACCAATTAACCAACCAACAAAAGAACTTATTAGTTGTTACAAATAACGACTTGTTATTGCAGTGTAATTGGACCCTGGCCTCTTCCAAAATTCATGTTTTTTTATTCAAGTATAGTGCGTCTTCATGAGACTTTGTTTTTAGTATCATGTCTTTGAGTTGTGGGCATGCAGCAAAAGGGTTTATTCTTGCTACTGGTTTACTTATCGGTGCTGGTGTGCCTTCTTTTTCTTTCTCTTATGGGATTGCATCTATTGCAGGTATTCACTGCGGAGTATACTTTGGTATGCAAAATATCCGAGTACAAAAAGCCATACATAAGCTTGATGGATGGCGTGACAATGGGTTTCGGTATTGGCTTATCTGGCCATGGCCGTTATCGCGTTGTCACAGAGGTATTCCAGCTTGTTCAACGTTTCTGCTGGTGTGCCTTAATTGTTGCATTTATCTAATTTTAACCCTTCGTTTGTCAATTTGTTTTGTAGAAAACTCTCCTTGCAATGCCAGAAAATGGGATTGGTCTGTTCCCTGATGTGGGATTCTCATACGTAGCTGCAAATAGTCCAGGAGAAGGATCAGTGGGTAAGCTTCTTCGCTTTTTCACTCAAACCCTTCCTGTACCTTCCCCTTTTATGGGCTCAATAATAGACAAGAAGATGATCNNAGAATAAAGCTTATTATTGTTAGTCAACGTTGCCTTTGGGAATGACTGCATCAGTGGCGGATCCAGGGGGGTTCAAGGGGGTGCAACCGAATCCCTCAATAATAGACAAGAAGATGATCCAGTTAAGAGAATAAAGCTTATTATTGTTAGTCAACGTTGCCTTTGGGAATGACTGCAATACTGCATGCCACCTATGGCACTTGTGAAACTATTTCAATGAGAGTCCATTTCAGGTGACTATTAGAATAAGTTAACCCATTTTTTCATTCATGTTTTCAAGGTATTAATTAAGGGATGAAGTGTTAAGTGATATTTAGGGTTCTCTATTTGTCTATCATATCCTTGTTGGCATGTAGTGGGGGCAAAGTGTTTTTGGAATAAACTTATTGGAGGCCAGGTCTATTGTGAACATGTGTCATGAGAAATCTGGAGCTTAAGATGAAATTCGGATCTTCTGACAAACAACTGTGGTTTTGGGTCCTCTTGTCCATATGTTGTCTTTAAATTTTGGATCTTTTGACAATCAAATTGGCAAGGTCTATTGTGAACCTTTTTATTTTTCTCCTCTGGGTGTGAAGGGACAGAAATTCATCGGGATTCTCCTGCGTTTTATTTTTCCTCCTATAGAAAATGGAAACCTAAAGTGTTTGCTCTTGCTGAAATCTTAATTTTCTTGAGAAAATAAAGCGATAAGTAACGAGTACGGTTCCGCTGTTCAGCACTAGTTCAATGTTACTTGGATCATTTAAAGCTTCCGAATTCAGCTGTACTCTATGCGGTATGGTATTATAAATGGGGAGTGAAGAGTGGCTTATCTATTGCTTTGGGAGTTGAGAGACAGCTCACTTGACCGAGAAATGTGACAGGACTGTTAATAGTTTAAGACTTTAGGTAATCAGGTTCATTAGATGATTTATCTGGAAGCTACTGAAGACATTGATGGGTGAGGGGATATATGGTGGTTTATTGAC
Source organism: Corrigiola litoralis (assembly GCA_901111285.1). Taxonomy (NCBI): domain Eukaryota; kingdom Viridiplantae; phylum Streptophyta; class Magnoliopsida; order Caryophyllales; family Caryophyllaceae; genus Corrigiola; species Corrigiola litoralis. The sequence goes on along the minus strand of CAAKMY010044669.1, from coordinate 5,373 downwards.
ATTGGTGCTCTGGTTACCAGATTTCTGTTTAGGTAAGCTAACCTTATTAGAGGATGACCCCCCCCCCCCCCCTCTTGCCCCTGCTTGTTCCTGTGTTGGGAGAAGAATAAAGAACATGGTAGTCAACGAAGAGTGAAGACTACTAGTAAAGAAGTTAAAGCTCATTACTGGTTGAGATATTTTCTTGAGGGGGTAAACAGGTTGATCAAGATATGTTCTACAGACAGGACTAATTCTTTATTGGTTAACATAATTAAGGAATCAACAACCCCCTGCCGCACTGAAATAGTTGATTTCTTCACATTTACAGAAGTTTTAATTGGATGAGCTAGAACTTTATTTGTTTTGATAGATTATCATCACTTATAAGCACGTCCCAGATCAGTAGATAACTTTTACAACTCCTGTGAGAGATAACTTTTATAACTTCTGTGAGACCCTGTCTGTTGTCTGACCTCTTTTGTTGACCAGCAAAAAACTTTTTAGTCAATGAGGTGAGCTTGTTTTGGTATATCCTCATGATATCTACTTGTCTGTGCTCCTAAAATGAAAATTCTTCTCCCGCAGGCGCTTATCTTGGTATGACTGGGAAGAGAATATCTAATCCTGCTGATGCTCTCTACATTGGCCTGGGTACTCACTATGTGCCGTCAGGGAACCTTGGTTCTTTAAGGGATTCTTTGTTGACGTCAACATTGTATGTACTGCCCACCTTTTAATTTTGTCCCTTAGTCTATGGTGATGTATGTGTTTTTTATTTTATTTTTTTTCGTGTTTTTCCTCTGTCAAGTGACAAGAGTTGGACTTGAGTTTTGTCCCTTAGTCTATGGTGATGTAAGTGATTCTTTTTTCTTTTTTTGTTCTCTTGTTTGTGTTTTTCCTTCTCTGTCAAGTGACAAGAATTGGACTTGAGCTGTTCAGAGGGTTTCTATGATCCTGAATCACGATCTGATACGTTACCATGTTAACAACCTAGTTGTGACATTAGTTGGTGTTCTGCATTTCTGACTAAACGACCACATGATTTTTCTAGGTATTTGTTTCAAACTCCATTCCTATACAAATTTGTTCAGTTTCTCGCTTTTGTTGCCTCTTTTTGTCTTGAATGTCCTACCACGACATCTTTTAGTTTAGCTGACATCTTTTAACTGAAATAATAATCTGATTGGGGCAGTCCATGAATTAGAGTTTGCAGAATGTAAGACAATTTCTCCTTCTAAACTATGCACCTTCACTGAACCTGCATTGTTAAGTTGCATCTTTCTTTGAATTTGTTTTTGAGGGTTCTTTCTATGAAGTTTTGTAACTGAAAGTCATATGCTTTATTTATGGAACAGTTCAGAGGATCCTCATCAGGATATCGTATCACTCCTGTCAAAGTACAGTGCACAGCCAGAGTCTGAGCCACAGCTGCAGTCACTTTTACCCCATATTGCTTCTACCTTTGATGCAAACAAGTCGGTTGGTGAAATAGTTGAGGATTTGAAAAGGCATCAACAGAGTTCTGATGTCATTGGTAAGCTTTTTTAACTCATATTTCTTTTGTTTCGTCCAGAGGTCAAGGTTTATGGTGGTTCTCACTGAGAATGGTACTTCAAAATTGTAGTGGCGGGTTGGGCTAAGGAGGCCTTGGAAGGGCTTGGCAAAGGCGCTCCATTTTCTCTCTGCCTAACGCAAAAATATTTTGCTAAAGTGGCATCAGGCTGCAGAAGTAATGACTCTGAACTATCAAAGGTGAGTCGGAGTTTCCCGCCCTTTATTTACCACCTATTACAGCTGAACATCTCGTACAATTATGTACTGATGCTTTTTTGTCTGTTGCTTCTGATTTATTAGTTGAGTGGAGTGATGAAACTGGAATACAGAATCGCCCTAAGGTCTTCACTCAGAGAGGACTTTGCTGAAGGTGTCCGTGCAGTCTTGGTTGACAAGGATCAGGTCCGTCTTTCTCCTTGAGAATTTAAGTTTTTTTCCTGCTGGTGGACACCCTAAGTGTTAAAGTTAGAACCAATGAACCAGATGCGATTTCGTTCTCCTTTTCGCATCAAGTACCACTTATTTCTGTCCTGGATAATGATCTTGATGTGATTGCTGTCATCATCTTCAGTGTACATCAGGATTTCCTATTTTCAATACTACGCGCTACAGTCTTTTGACTAATGGAGATGATTGTGTTGGCATGCTTTATCGAGATATCTCTACACTTGACACCTATTAGTCATTATGACTTCCTGATTTGATATTTTCTACTTGGATCGATTTGTTATCTTGCTTTTAATTGGCTTGCAGAACCCAAAATGGAAGCCATCCAGTGTAGAGGAAGTTGAAATCAAGGAAGTGGAGGCCCTTTTCGAACCATTACAGCCAAGCATTGAAGAATTGAAGGTTTAAGCGGAAATTGCTATCAGTTGAAAGATCAAATGCTTCATCTTACCGTCAACAGAGCATATGTAACATCTGCTTCACGTCCTTTCGTGTATTTCCACTAGTTGGCTGATCTAGAGTTATGTATCTCATGAAGAACCGGACCGATATATACAGTTGAATAAGAGCTACTATTCGAGGCTCAGCAATAAGTTCAGTGCTTTGCATGGTCATTATCCATGAATTGAAATGTCTTACTCCGTATGTCTTATCAAACATCTTGTATCATATAGTTGGACAATTAAGGGATCCCTCCAAGAACTAAATTATGGAACAATTATGAAGTCCAATGTTCTATGTCGAGTCAATGGCTAATCTTCTTCGGCTAATTGATCCAATACTTCTAATATCTAACCATTTACATCAGAAGCACAACGTTAACCATACCATGGTACATCACTAGTATACACTTTCAATTAATGGAGCAAGTCTTCCACAAGTTTTTTTTAGTGTTTTACAGAAAAGTTACCTTTACTCTCTCATCACTACAGTACAGAAATGTAGTAAAAATCATTTGATAGAAATTTCAAGCAATACCCAAAACATTCTTTATTTCATTATTTGTACGAAAATTTTAAGAGGAACAAAGATTATTGGAAAATCATTTAAAATTTTTTAACCCAACAATTATCATAATTTCATCCTAAAAGACAATAACTTAGGAAAATAATCTGAGAATTTCTTAAAACCTTGTCAAAAACTTTAGTTTAGTGGGGTGGGAGGCTCAGATCCGCATTTCATCAAACAATCTGGTGGGCCCATTTGAGGGGTGGATTCAAGTACTACCATGGCGACTAAGCTAACTGATGGGAACAACTTAGAAATTGGACCCATACAGTTGCTGCCAAGCCTATGGCAAAAAAAGTATACCCACCTCCAAAAACAGACCCAAAACCAAATAATTGACTACTTTGAACGATTTATATCATCACTGCCCCATTATTATTATTATTGTTATCATGATTATTGTTGTTGTTGTTGGTAGTGATGGTGAATATAACGAGAAGGGACAAAGAAGAGAAAGAAACAGGAAAAGGAAAGGAATATGCTCAAGTTGGATAGAGCTGTCTTTAAGGGCTGTTTGGTTGTAAGAGTAATCACTGGCTAAGATGAGCACCGGTGAAGGTGTCATCGCGGAGAGGGGCAAACAGCCCTTTGAAACTCCCAACCTCTCCGAGCCTCATACTTAAACTTATGAGATGAACCCTAAAGTTAGGCCTTTGTGCTGGTTTTATAGTGCTGACTGCTGAGGAGCTATCATGGGAAGTGAGGCCGTGGGCTGTGGATAAGGCCTTGTTGTTCACATTTTATTGGGCTTTGAGCAGTTGTGCCCTTGTTGTTCATCGTGCTTGACATGGAAAAAAATGTCAAAAGTCAAAGATAAAACGGGTGGAAAAAGTTGAAAAGTTATGTCTTTTATGTGATTTAGTCAAATACAATTATCAAGGTAACATAGATCATATATTCATATTATACTTTATCAATTTTGTGAGGAGAATCAATAATTTATTGGAAACATCGGTGTGAAACAATAGGTGCACTTTTACTTAACCAAAATCCAAATGACCATACAACAAGTTCCTTGGTGTGCCATCTAAGTTCATCTCTTATATTCTATGGCACTTGTTTATAAGATGGTGCATATAAGCTAAAATGAAATAGATTACTACACATATTTTTTTTTCTTTTCATGTGATATGTAGATCTAAAAGTTGGACGATTGATAAAATGTCATTGTGTGGTGCGTAATTTAAGTGTCACTCTCTAAAATGCCTACATAATCAATTTGAGAGATTATACTAATACATGTGATAGGTGAATGACCCTCAAATTATTCCGTTTAAGAGCAACACAAATTATTCCGTAATCACCGTTTGGCTTAAAGTTGTCATTACCCTTTTATTAACATTGAGTTAGAGTGACTATTTTAACCATAGAAAGCCATACACAGTCCAAGTTAATCATTCCCCTTCAAGAACCAAGTCCTTCACCGTACCATGATTCCCTCACATTTCGCTTATTACAAGTTTACAACTTGGCTTAGTAGTGAATTCATCTTCAAAACTACATAATTCAGCACAATTTTACAAACCTGTCAAACATTTACCATCAAATTACCATTAGACAACAATTTCGGTAAAACCCCAGCACAATTCCACATCCAATCATATACTGTAATTCCATTTCACTATCATAGACGAAAACAGAAAAAAAAAAAAAAAAAAACACCATTTATTTCCAAAAAAAAAAAGAGCAAAACAGAAGTTATAAACACTTTAAACCCAAAAAAAAAACTCAAATTTTCTTTTCAACATAACAATACTCAATTTTTGCAAGGCATAAATAAGGAGGCTCAGATCTGCATTTCATCAAACAATTTGGTGTGGGCCATCCAAAAGAGGGGGTAATTAATCTACCATGGCGGCATAGCATACTGATGTGTTCAACACTAACAAAACAACAAAACCCTAAACCCTAACCCAACCACGTCGTAAATAAACAGCTAGTCTTGGAAGAGACCGTCTTTAGAAACGTAACCCATAACTACCCACCTCAAATAAATGACCCAAGATACCAAATTTAAATGATTACTTTTTAAGAATTTATATCATCACTGCCTCTATGTTTTTGTGTTGTTTGTTCAAGAGTGTGGAGTTTGAGGAGGTAGAGAATAATAATAGTAATGATGATGATGATGATAAAAACAACAGAGGACTGTTTGGTTTGATTGGAAATCATTGGCTAAGATGAGCACCGGTTAAGGTGGTCAGCACATAGAGGGGCAAACAGGCCTCAAGAACTCCCAACCTCTCTGAGCCTCATTCGTAGAATAACCCTAGACCTAGGGTAAATTATGTTATGGACACGGGACCACAATTCTACGTGCACTCCCACTACATTTCACGCGCTCTACAAAGACAACACTCACAAATTCATTAAAAAAACAGA
>CAAKMY010044664.1:0-17671 GCA_901111285.1 Corrigiola litoralis | reverse complement strand
AGAAAAAAGATACTCTTGTTTTGTAGTTTTTTTTTTCTTTTTTAATAGGTAAGTGCATGGAGCATGCGCAATATAATTTGCGATCACCATTGCCTCAACTCAATAATGTCATCGCCAACATAGCATACAATAAATCATATTTATTATTATTTAGTCCATTCATAATGAAAAAATTATTTATTATTAACTCAAAAAATAACTAATATGTATCAATAATATTAATTGTATTATTCATTTTAAATTTCAATCTTGTACTATGAAAACGTAACCAACACTATATATATAAAGTCGTACAATAAATATCACAATTCTACAAGTACAAAAAAATATCAAAAAGTAAAATGCGAAAAATATATAACCTACAAGTACAAAAAAATATTCACGAAAAATTTACCACGTAACAACCCCGTTAATTTCACAGCCCAAAAAGCCATTTGATTTTTAAAATCAAAGAATATCTATTTGACCATCATTTATCTCTCTCATTATATACAACCAACAACTAATTTGGTATTAGGTCCAATTAATTATAGCGCACATCTCAACGTTACCTTTCATTCCCAAGAAAAATAAAAAAAACCCCTCAACATTACTTAGGAAAAGTGGAAAACCAACCATCCATTGCCACAGTATAAGTAGTGCATGGTCTAGTGTTGCCCTACGATAAAACACACTCGAAAAAATGGCGTTGGCATCAGCAGCCCATGCAATCGACGCAGTCTCATCTGCTGACCAGTCACTCTTTACAGTACATTTTTCTCAACGATATTCTTTACTTTACTTTCATTTATTTTTTTGTTTTTATCTTGTTTGATGAAAAATTTGTGTTTTTGTAGGAAATTCGTAAGGGTATTAAAAGTTTGCAGGTAAAAGCTGTTGAAATGGAGAATCTCCATCGCACTGACGAGGTCATTTACTCACCATATAGTGTTCTTTTTTTATAAAGTTTAATGTTGTTAAAAGTACTACGTAGATTGTAACGCCTTGTTACCCAAGAGTCCAAGACCTATTGTTAGAGTATATAATAAGTTCGAAAGAGGAATATTTCAGTACAAGACTAAAAGATATATATGTGAAAGATGGAGGGCATATGCATCCACGTAGCAAGTCTAAAGGGCATTTCTGCGAGGGGACGTATTAGGATATAACTAATGATTGATCATCTCAACCATGATATAATTTGTTCTAGTTTTCTGTTAATGTTGTATACACTTACGTAATGATCATCAGTAAATGGGAAAATTCTGAAGCAACGGTCATGTACCTTTTTTCGACTTTTAAATTTTGAGATTGACGTATAACTAATTTGTGTTTCTGAGAAATCTGCGTGTAATCAGCAGAAAATTGAGATTTTGGCTGTTGATATTCCAAATCCGAGGTAGTAGGCAGTGAACCATTTTCTGTTATTCCGCTGCTTTTCTGTTGACTTAGGAAAACATGATACACTGCAATTGTAGATACTCTATGAATTTTGTTTAATTGGCAACACTTCAAGACGGCTAGACCTTGCTTCTTAATGTCAAATGGTGGTCGTTGTTGTAGTATTTCTTGTTAAGTAAGATGAAATGAAGGTAGGACCCGAGAAATGGCGGAATTGAGTGGTTCTTTATTTGCAAGTTGCCATAGAATTCAGTAATTGTAAAAGGGAAGTAAATAGAACCAACATCAATGAAGGGGTTGTTTATAGCATCTCTCTATAGAATGTGTGATCGCTTATGTTTGGATGTACAGGAATATATGTATCAGCATTGGTTAAAAATTGAATGATGGCTGAGCAAATTTTGTTTTCCACAACGCCCGATGTTTTCTATCATTGTGTTCTCTACTTTTCTGTGATTACTAAGACCATTGATGTTTTGATCATGCCTTTGGACTAACAATCAGCTATTCTTGTAGGTCAAAAAACTTGAAAATGCCCTTGTACAATTACTGAATGCTGGTGATTATACTTCTTCAAATAATCAGAACCATCCTCTAGTACAGCGTTTCAGAGAAGCTGTTTGGGTAAGTTTGTTCAGCTTTAATATATGGATTCTCATGCATTATTTCTATGGTGATTTAGCCTGTTAAGTTACTCAGTTTCCCATCTAGAGGAATAGGAGAGCATATATCCTGCATAATGTGCGTGTGCCACATTGTATGCTCTTGGAAGTTCTTAAGTGAATCTAAAGTAATTTTATCTGACTGAGAGTTCCAATTTATATGGATATATGTTGGTATAAGAATTCGGAGATGAAAACATCCTATTAAGTTACATTATGCACTTCTATCTTTGGTGACAAACAACTCTTTAACTTGATATGTATTGTGTTTTATATCTCTTTCTTGGGGTTGCTCTGCAGAATGTTCATCACGCGGGTCAGCCAATGCCAGGCGAGGAGCATGAAGACATTGTAATGACCAACACTCAAGTCGGCCTTCTCAATACAGTTTGTCCATTATCTGGGAAGTCTGTCACTGAATTGTTGGAGCCGATTCGCAGGTTCTTTCCAATCCTGCTTCTCAAAGGTCCAATATGAGAATGTCGTCATTGAATGTCCAATACCTGGGAAGTCTGTCACTTAATCTAATAACTGCGAAGTCTGATTAAGTAAATTCATCTTGACATCTCGTACGTCTTACCACATCTCACCTAGGTGACAGTGTTACACTAGTGTCACTCTAACTTTATAGCAGCCACTGCATATTTTTTCAAGTGTGCCAGTTTAGAGTTTGGAGGCCTGGAGGGTATCTTAAGCAATCACGTCGCTTTACTGTCCTCTTTCCAACCTTAATATAATCTAATGGACATTGGACAATATGAGAATGGCATTGTTGAGTTTGAAACTAATATAAGTTAGCAGAAACTTGATATTTAGCTTTGAATTTGGACAATTCAATGCAACTCAACTATCAATGTAGCCTATGCAGCTAAACAAGTCGAATCATCATGATCCCTTCTCTTTGTTTCCCCTTCTGCAACTTTACCAGCCTTTAGTTTCCTTATCAATTGATTTTCTTTATCAAGACGTAATCGAGGAATTTCATTACTGAGACAGTTATAGTCGTCAAAGGTGGACTATAGACAATTTTTTTCTCCATTGCAAAAAGGACGAGGCATGATTTTTTAATTAACAAGTAATTATACTTGGAATTCACAATCAGCTAAGGATTTATCTTTTTTGTATGCAATAGAAGGGTAGGGGTTATACTTCAAATTTACAATCAGCTAAAGTTCTAAAAACATTTTGAATTTCGATCACTTAACATGAATAGAAAATACAGTGTGAACTGTGGAGAGGTGATGAAAAAGTGGCCATTTTGAGAAACCTTCGAGTTTGTTATGCTAGGCTATCTGACAGCTGATTGTTTTATGTGGTGACAGCATGGACTGCAAGCATGTCTATGAAAAGGAAGCAATTGTTTATCACACGAAGAACAACACTATATCACGTAAATGCCCTGTAGCAGGTATTTTGTCATCAGTCTTTTGATTTAGCTCATTTCCTCCAGTTTAATACCTAGGTTTTCTTCCAGTAATTTCTCGTTCTGTCAGGCTGTCCTAAGCAGTTGCTGGCTAATAGAGTGGCGTGTGATCCATTGTTACTCGTGGAAATTGAGGAAATGCGTTCACTGAGCAAACAAACGGATATGGCTGATCTCCTAGAAGACTTCACTGACCTTGATCAAGAAGATTGATGGAGTCTTAATTACGAGTTGTACGTAAACCTTTGAACATTACAACTCTGAAATGACATTTTCCTCCACATTGTTTTTGGGATATTAAAAAGTGGGTCTGTTTTGTAATGCTAAATGCCTTTGGTTTGACACTTTGACGCTTGTCCTTCTATTTTTCTCCACAATCTTCTAAATGCCTTTGGTTTGACATCTAGTATTTTTTGATTGTAAACAATTAAAGATCGTTTTTTTTAGGAAATAATCGAAGTGTTTCGATTAACAGCGAAAGAATTCAAAGTACCTTTAGCTCATACATTGCGGAATACATTAACAATCGAAGTGTTTCGATTTTTAAACCAGATCTGTATAAAATCATCATCCTTTTGTAACATGTTGTCCCATAATCAAGCGGAGTAATTGCTAAACTACAATGGAGGATATGGAATATAATACCACCATTAACTGTCAATGGTTGACCTTTTCATCCCTGTTGATTGAGTAATTGAAGGAACAAACATCTGCAACAGGCATTCAATGTGAAGACTGACAGTTTATGTACAACATCTACAGTATCAACGGCTGCACTGTTTCTGACAATTAGTACATAAGTTTAGTTGTTCCTGATGTTGTAGCACTAAATTGTGCTCTGCATCTGCTGTGTGGCGCACATACTGAGGGAACTGGCCGCAGAGAGGGTGCACGTAAAAATCACACTGCTTGCACTTGGTAGAAGAGCTCCCCCACGTTTTTCCCTCAAACTTTACAGATGTATACACCAGAGAATGTGGCCCTTGACCTTTGCACTAAAGTCAAGTGGAGTTCATGTTTTAGGTGCATAAAGGAGCAAAGATTTGTAGGACAATGCCCATAGTGCAAATGCGGATTGAAATTGCATTCCGTTCATTGAGACCTCTTTCCAGTGCCCAATCTTTCACAGCCATCACATTTGAATTCCTGTATCCATATTGCGTTCATTCTGTTTTGACTTAGCCATTCCTTCACAGCTCCATTAGGGAACTCATACATCATTGCTCATGCATTTTTATAGCTCAGTTACTTTGCTATTAGGACTTTTGGGAAATGAAATTTCAAGAGCGTTTCAGGTTGCTAGGTGCTTCATTTCTGCCATTGGTTCTCGTTTCCGTGAGTGAGTCTACTCTTGTAAAGAGAACTTCAACGGCTTTGTGAAGCCAACGGGCTTCAGCCTTCATTACCAGTAGTATATATATTAGCCTCTATAATAAGCTCAACTATTACCTCATCCCTTGCTCACCTTTACAACCGTACAATAAGGAAGTAGTCAGATTTCTCATATGCGTTGCCTCCAAAACTTTCAAATCAGCAACCTCTTTGGGACTACTGGTATTTCTCTGGTATTACTAATTGGATCAGACTACCTGATATCGTGGTGGTGACTGGAGAGGTTAAGGATAGTGCTCTAACAGTTACAAGAGTAGGCTTCTAGCCCACCAGAAAATGTTGAAAGATAGACATTTAGAGTAAGGCAAACAGAAAACTTAACGTTCAAAAGTTCCCGTCCTATCATTTCATAGAGTACGCTACAATTAAGTCGGTTTGTTCATGTTAAGTCACACTGTCACACCATTTTCATAGTATTTTTGTCACTACTACTTTCACAAACCAAGTCCACTGTTATAAATTCTGTTAGATACTTGGCAAGTATACTGCATTGCTTTTTCTAAATAAATTTCAAAACATTATCTTTACCTTTTTCCATTATTCTTTTTTTTTTTTTTTCAACTGACTAGCCAACACTTATTAACATCGTCTGTAAACATGAGAGTTACGGTACATTTAGCATAGATGAGACATAAATATGGCTGCAAGCCAAGTTACTCATGCTATGTGAAAATAGTCATCAGTTCAATCTTTCAATAATCCGAAACTGGACAGAAACAAGAATATATTGAATCCAAGTATAGCATTTCTAACCGGGAACTGGTGTAGTTAATTCACAAATCACAATAGAAAGCGTGATACATGTTCAAGTGAAATTCTAGGCTGAAACTACACAAAAGGATTTACAATGTCCTCATAAGACAGATGCAACACGTGAATGTTTGATAAGAGCGCGCCTGAGTACTTGCACATCTATGGGGTAGTTCTTGTCAAGGGAAGTCCACCAATCGATATCAGTTGAGAGACGATGAAGGGTACTGATAGAATAGTCGCAAAGCAAAGGGAGGGACAGTGGGATCAAATTCAACATCGGACAGTCCTCCTTGCTAATCTTGATCAGAGAACTACAGAGCAGTAGTCCCGTACAGATACTCTCTAACTTTGGCAAATTGTTCAATGATAATATTTTCAGACTTGGAAGGGAAAGGATGTTGGTCTTAGCATTTAAAATCCCATCATCGTCGTTGGCTGCCATTATTTCCTTCATTTCAGGACAGATCACTAGCTCGATCTCTTACAGGTTCGGCTGTAATTGTTGCTCTAACAAAATGAGTGGAAATAATTTCTTGATTTTGGGGCAACTACGGATGTGTAGCTTCCTGAAATGTGAAAATATACGTGGTGGAATTGTTTTAGGAGGTTTTGGCGTTGGTGAACATAGATACTCTATTCCTTCACAGCTGCTGATCTCACATACCCTCAAATCTGCTGCAGTGTGCAAAGAGGGTAAAGCATCAATTAGACCTCTTTCTCGGAAATCACAATCATTGAGTCCTAGGGACTGGATGTTTTGTGGAAGCATAGGCTCTTCTCCTCCAGGAAAGCTACTCTTAGAGATTAATACAACTCTATCAGATCCATTCAATAGATGATGCTGCCAAGTTAAAGCATAATTGACACAAGTTCTCCATTTGGATCCTTGAAGGAAAAAGTTGTAGTGATGTAGCTTCCATTGACATCTATTTTCAATAAAGTTTCTCCTATCATTCACTTGGAATATTGACCGGCACTGCAGCTTCTCGAGATGCTTTAATTCCATCAAATCCTTTCCCTTGATCGGCTGGCTGAGTCTGAGTACCTGAAGGTTGGAGAGTCTTGGGAGTATCATGCTAAAAGGAACAGAAAGATCCTACAAGTCAAGGCGTCGAAGGTTACTTAGTCCATCCAATCCTCCAGGTGCTTCTTTAATTCTGGTATAACGCATATCCAGTTCCCTCAACTTCGTAAGCTTGATCAGTGAGGGCACAGATGTCAAGTTCTAACAACCATTAAGCAGAAGAGAAGACAGATTCTCTAGATTAGAGACATCATCTGGTAGCTTCTTAATGTTTGTGAAAGATAAGTTAAGTACCTTGAGGCCCGTCATGTGTGCTTGAAGAAAGAATTTGAGATTCTCTCCAAGGGATTATATTGGAGTAGTAGCGTTAAAAGATTACGGCACCTAGGTGACATTCCAGGTGGAGTATCTGAAATACAATTGCGGTAGAAAGAAACCTTTTCTAGATCCTCTTGCCATTGTTGCTCTGGTGGTAATTCAGTCAGTTCTGCCTTAGGGTGTATCATGAAGCGAGGAAAGCTCTTCGTGATGTTAATTGCCATATTCCTGTTCAGACTGTGCATCTTCACACATCTTTCTCCGTTGTAATTTATTGCTTCAAGTAAGCATGAATTTTCAAGCCTATTCAGGATGGTGTGCCCCTTATGATACTGCTCTATCCGGCTTCCAATCTCATCCAATAATCCTTCTGCGATCCAAAGATCAATCAGCTCATCTCTGTGTACTCTATGATCTTCAGGATACAACACACAACTAAGAAAACACTGTTGTAATCTTACATCATTCAAGTGACAGTAACTAAACTTCAGTACTGGAAATACTTCATTCTCCATATCATCTTGCCCTCGCACAGGTTTTCTCAGCTCCTGCAAAGCATTGTCCCACTCATGTACATCGAACACCCCACTCATGCTTCGAGCCATGGTCATTATCCCAAGCGGTAATCCTCCACATTCTGTGGTTACTAACTGAGCAGTTCTTGTTAAAGCAGCTGGAAGTGCCTCGCAATTCCCAAGATTTTCCAAGAATAAGTCCCATGCTTCTCGCTCAGGAAGAGGTTCTACCTTGAGAAATCTTTGGCTTCCCATTCTACGACACACATCCAAAGAGCGAGTAGTAACAATAATCTTGTAGTTATTTGCCGAAAAAGGAAGCCCAACTTCTTCCAGTGGTAAAAGATGCTACATGTCATCTAGGATTAGTACTATCTTCCCTATCCTTGATAGAGTTCTGGACAAATTGGCTGCCCTCCTCTTCTGATCTTCTTCATTCGGAAGATCCAAACCTACTACTTTGGCAATTTGTTTTGCAAATCATTTAACCTACCTTGAGTTACAGTGACCCAATAAACATCACCCAAATTTTTTTGATCTAGGATCCTGTTGTGAATATGCATCATTAGGGATGTCTTCCCAACTCCTCCCATTCCATAAATCCCAATCCTGTGCACCTCATTATCTATAAGCCATCCCCAGATTGCTTTAATGTTCTGTTCAAACAGTTGCTCCACTAGCTTTGGGTGTCAGTAGCGGCAGCGTTGTTCTTTTGGTGTCATTCAACAACAAACCATTTGGGAATTTACCATGTTGCATTAGTTCTTCAATTTCCATGGAGATTCTCCCAATGCGATTCTTGAGTTGCATATTAGGTAGAATAAGTCTCATCTTTTTTACTTCATTACCTATCCTGTCGAGCTCAGAGTATTTAACTCTGACACTTTCTAACCAGTGTTCAACTTCTCTTCGTCGTCGCTTTCCTGGCTGAAGCTCTGCAATTTCTAGCTCAGAACTAATATCAGATGCTCAAGCAACCAGAATATCCACTTTATTTTCAAGAATCTGCATCCTATCATCTAAGCTGAAGTTCTTAGCTATCAACTCACTAACGAAGGCCATGTAAAAGAAATATTCCTGATGCAGTAAATCATAGGAGAATAAGAATATACTGTCAGGAAAAAAATGTGAAATACAAAAAATAAATTTTGCTACAAATTGCAAGGGATTGAGCAAAGTGGTTTGTACTGCCTCTTTAGTTTTGTCTCTGATCATCTTAGAAAGAACTTTGCATGTAACCATATTGCTAGCTAGTCATGCTCTTATAAGTGTTTTCTGTTTTGAAAATAAGAATGGCTAGTTACACTAGGGCCAGCGTATAAGGTTAATTAAAACTTTAAGCAATACATCAGATGTCTCCGAACAGATAATTTAAGCAGACCATACAAGCCAGTACTAGTTTCTCAGCTCTCATATCCACAGGCATATTTTCACATCGGTAGCGATCGATATTTCTAGAGAGTAGAGAGTTAGAGACCAATTTGCCATAGAAATCAACATAGAAGATATGAGTATGACTAGAAGTAAAATTAATAATACTAGTTTATGCAAATTAAACTCATGATTTTGCTATCATCCTATTCAGTCTTTAGTCTTTAGGTGACTTACTTAGTATTCATGCTAAAATGTGTTAATGTCAATGGCGTGCTTATTTCTATAACCATCTTTGTTTCGTACGTTGTCAAAAAAACAAAAAAAATCTTAGTTTCGTAGCGGTTGGTAATAAAACGTGTTGGGAGGTGTTATTTTACTTCTTCCTTAATTTCTGTTTCTGCATGACATTATACATATGTTCATTTATTTTTCCGGATTTTTGTCTCAAACCAAAATAGAAGAAAATATTACGTCGAATCCAAATTATTCAGGAAAAGAGCGGTCTTTAATGATACTCAACCCAGTCACAAATCTCAACTCCACTATTATTGGAGTTGCATTTACAAGTTTCATCGATCTATACATGACATCTAATCGTATCTCACTATAACAAGCTCAAAAAACAGGCATATCAATATGCCTTGGAATACTCCGTCTTGAGATAAACATGTACATAAGAATGCAAGCAAAGCTCAAATACATCAAGCAACAAAACAGGTAAGTATAAACTTAGATACATAAATCAAAAACCATGTACAACAAGATTGAGCAGTTGATGCTGCGTGACAAGAGGACCTTGTGGCAAAAAGGATAAGAATGCAGCATCTAGTTGACAGAGCTCCGACCAGAGGATCCGGGTGTCTTAGATGATGATTTCTTCTTAGCCAAGAACATAAAGAATCTTGGAAACAATGACCTCCTCTTTTTCTTCAATGTGTTACTTTGCCCAAATGCTGGCTTTGTACCCGTTTCATTGTCCTCTCCATTTAATTTGGGGCTTGCTGCATGCTGGGCTGACGCAGCAGGATTAGCTATCTCCTCAAAATTCTTTAACCCAACTCCATGTCCATACTGTCCAAATACGGAAGATTCTGATGACCTCTCCATACCCATACTCTTTCTCGGGCTATTGACTGAACCTTGACCTAGTTCCCCTGCTTTTCGTCGTTGTTCATGCTCTTCCCTCCATTTTCTCAACTCCTGTTCAACGCCTAATTTGCCTGCCTGGGCCTTTTCAGCCCTCTCCATGGTAATTCTTAGAGTTTCTTTTCTTTCTTCCATTTCTCGGTTTGCTGCTTCTAATTGAGTCAAGGATTTCAACTCAGATTCTTTTGCTACCTCAATTTGCGACAATGCAGCAGCCACCTTCATGTTGGCTTCCTCCTCTGCCTCATGAGCTCGCTTGCTTAAGTCATAGTATTCCTCTAAAGAAATGGTAACCCCAGTAGGTGAGCCCTCATCATGAACAGTCTGGGTTGATTCACTCTCTTGAAGAGCTTTGATTGCTGCTAGGGCTAGCCTCTCTGAAGCTTTTGCAGCCTCTATCTCCTTTTGAGCTGCGAGCAGCCGGCTTTCCATTGTGTTAGATCCTGCTTTAGCTTGCTCTACCTCCTCATTTGCTTTTTTAAGCTCTTCACGAGCTAATTCAACAGCTGTTTTAGCCTCATCTGCCTCTTGAGATGCAAGCTGCAAATGTTTAGGCAACTCCACCATTTTTTCTCTAGCTTCCTTCTCCTTCATCTGAACCACAGCTATTTCTGACTTGATTCTCTCCAACTCAGCTTCCAGAGACGCCACAGCAATCGAAGCCATACCTTCTCTCTGCTTTAGATTGGCGAGTTCTAACTTTTCCTTATCAAGCTCCGCCTTTAATGATGTGGCGGCCAACTTTAAGCACTTAACTTCATCAGTCGTTTTTTCTATGTTGAGCTTCACTTCTTCAAGTTCTTTATTGGCAGCAGCAACTGCTGCCTGCATCCCTCCATGAGTTTGGTCCCCATGTGCCTCTGTACTGCTACCATTAATTTCCTGACTAACTTTCGACTCCATGTATGCCGCTAATTCAGCTTTTAAGTCAGCAAGTAATGTAGATGCTGTGTTCAATTTTGACCTTAGTTCATTAGCTGATTCGATTTGACTGTTAAGTTTTGCCAGATCCTCTTCTGCCTGCTTCAGTTCCTTATCCCAAGCGAGACTATCTTGGTCCCTAGCCATAGAAGCTCCAATTCTATGTTCCTCTGCCTCCAAATGGGAAGCATGAGCGGACTCCAGTGATTCCTTTGTAGAAATCAGTTCTATTGTTAGTTCCTCTACAGTCTTCTCGATCTCCTTAGATGAGGAGACAGCCTCTTCAGCTTTCTTTACAGCTGCATCTTTCTCTATCAATAAAGCAGTATATTCCTTCCGCAGTGACTGCAACTCAGCCTTAACAGTTTTTAGGTCCGTGATTGCAGTATCATGCCGAGCTTTAGCCACTTCAAGCTGTGTCTTCGCTGCCACACTAGACTCGTGGGCAATCCCTTGTTCCATCTCTTCAACTCTGAGCTGGGCGAGCTCCGAATCCTGTTTCGCCTGACGCTCTTCTGTCTGTGCTCTTTCGAGATTCAGCTTCAGTTCTTCAATGAGTCTTTTAGTGCTTTCCAAATCCTTTAGTATTTGGTTCTTTGACTTTTCAGCAATCTCGGACTGTTCCTTAAACATGGGGATATCCTGCTGCACCTTCTCAAGTTCTTGTTCAATAATTTTGCGCCTCTGCATATACAAAACACGAATTTATATTTAGCTTGGTATGTGTAGGTAAAGCTCATAAATCTACATCCACGATTTTAAAGTCAGAACATGGATCAATAAAACTCCTAAAGAGAGAAAAAAAGGGTGGTAAAAGTGTGCTGTACATACCTCAACAGTTTGGGCTTTATGGGCTTTCCAGTCAACAATGCCACCAAACTTAGTAACTGCTTGTTTAACAGACTCAAATGGCGCTGTTGTATCAACAAGCATACTATTCAAGTCATACTCTGAAGTAAGGTTTGAGCGGCTAATAAGATCTCCACTTCCAACTGCAACGCCAGCAGCCTTGGCACTAGTGCCAACATCTCCTTGGGAAGAAGCTGCATGCAGAACCCAGAATATAAATTACAAATATCCAGATCAGAAGAGTGTTTCAGGGAAGGAGAAGGAGCTAACCCAGAAGGGATTAACAAGCAATCTATTCCAGATTTCCTACCCCAAGTTAAACATAACTGAAGCGGCATCATGATCGATATGGAAAACTTGTAACACGATACTCTCAACTCTCAACCGTGAAACTGTGAAATGTGACTATTTCAGATTCCAGTTTCGGGCAAAAGCAATATACACCGTCTAATTCAGTAGTTGAAATACTCCACATACTTTCAACTCAAAACCTGTATTTTCTCAACAACAATCTTTTTTTATTTTTTGTTTTCTTGCTCAATCGGAAAAATAAATAAAAGATAAGGCTTCGAAGGTAGTATCCTGAAGGTGTCATCTATTTTGCTTTATGGGAGCACACTCTGATAAACATAAACAAAAGCTGATGAACCACACATTTTTGCGAAGCAACAGGACACCTAATCATATATAGCAAATGATTTCAAGGCAAATATAAAGTATGAGTCAATAATCTGTGTATATGTCATTTTCCATTCAAGGCCACATAATTGTCAAGCTTTTACAGATTCAGTGCTGCTACACAAGAGTGTAAACAGGAATTTTTTTTCTTACCTACGTATTTATCTGATGAGACCAAGAAATTTCATTCTATTTTTATGACTTGTAAGTACTCTTTTCCTCAGCAAGTAACATGTATGACGCATGTGATTCTGGTGACAATCATGCAGTTGAGGTGCTATCCAACGCTCTTAAAAAGGCACTAACAAGAACTAAACACTCTAGATTCTGGTCAACAATCATTCTTGTCACCCAGTCCTCAACATGGTTCTTATAAAAATTTATCTTCTAACCCTCCAACGATACAGCCTACAGATTCAAGTTCTACTGATTCTACTTGATTTATACATTCATGCCTCACACAACCAATACAACTATAAGTACAATCATGACAAATAAGTCCCACGGATATATAACCAATATAAGTCCAAACACCATTTACTTACATATAAAATAAAAATAGAAACTATGTTAGTCCAAGTACAAACATTACCTGAAGTCAAATGATTATTCGATTGTCCATTGGAAAGACCCGTCTGAACAGATTGGCTGCCATTTGATGACTTGGCCATTGTACTGATCCATAATTACCATCATCATCAGATATATACCATTAAAAGACACAACCACAAACCCTATGCAATCAACACCAACTTTCTAAAAGGAGCACAAAGACGCAAATAAGAATCGAATCCTAACTTACAAGACGACATTCATAACCATTGCAACAACGAATTTTAAACAAGGAATATATACACACTTAAAAAGGAAGGTTAACTAATTACACAAATTCTTATAGAAGACCAATAAAAGTAGACGAGCTCCCTACAAGCTAAATTAACACAAGCTTCCTGAAAGTCCAACTCAAATCAGAAATATATATATCTCTTTGTTGGGCCAGCATGGCATCGTCTACTTCTATGATAAAAAAAAAAAAAAAAGGTCTCTCTCAATACTTCCGAAATTAATAACCACCATATGAATAACCAGCACGTCCATGATTATCATCATACCATCAACACATACAATAAATACCAAACATAAATACAATAAACACCAAGTTTAAAAACAAAAGGAAAGTAAATTAATACAAAGTGAAATAAATATACTACCTTGAAGGTTTTGTGCTAGGTTCTTTACCACCCATTAAAAGCTGCTGTTCTTCAACTTCTGTAACCATAAAACTAGAAAAAGACCTTTTCTTGACCACAAAAATGTGACCTCAACTAAAATTCAACAAAAACCCAAGTTTATAAACTTCAAGATCAAAACTTTCTACATAATAATCCAATCTTTAATCCCCTACAAGCTCAAATCATAAGACTTTTCTAAAATATTAAGCTTTCTCAACTTTTGGAGAAAACCCAGAAAAACCAAGAAGTAAAACTCAAGAAAAGAGCATCCAAGACAAGATTTCTTGGTTAAATTTTTTTGCAAATCCCAGAAAAATAAAGAGTTATTAGCCAATGATTAAAGGGTGTGGAAAAAGATAAGACACAAAGTTAGAGAGATAATAATGAATAATGAATATTAATAATCTCTAAGTTACTTTTATGTTCCTACTTTACCAACTTTTGGATGTGTGTTATGATGATTGATTATAATCAAGAAAAGTAACAAAATGTGAAACAGAGAAAAAAAATTATTACAGCAACGATTTTGAAGGAGGGAATTTTTAGGACAATGTTAGATTGTAAGGCGAAAAATAAGGTCAACCACACTTTTTGCTGTGTGATATTAGCTCAACCTCATTTTAGACAATGTAATAAAAACACAAATATATATTTTCAAAAAATAAAAAACATAAAAACACAAGTATTTATTAAGTAAACAGTTATGTTTAATAAAAGCTTTGTTTTAATGTCTCTCATTTATCTGACTTGCTTTGATAGGTTCTGGATGCACCAAGGCTTGACTTGTTGGCCCAGCTGTCTGACTGTCACTTTCTCATTTTTAGTTGTATTTTTGGAAATTTTGGACTTCATCTAGCATTTTTTTTTTCCATTTATAAAAATGGTCATTTGTTATAGAATTGCAAAATATTGGATTATTTACATTTTTTTGGAATATCTAACATTATAACCTATTGTTGTTTCTCTATTCATATTCTTTATACACATTGTTTTGGTATAGCGGAGGAGCTATGCTGCAAGGAGAGATATGAGGATTCAAATCTATACAACAATTTTAATCATTGGATCAACGTTATTACTCACTTTTTAGATATATTGAAGCGGCTAACATTAAGAGAATGTGAAATCTTATGCAAATCCGACATAGATTACACTTCTAGCTTCTAGCATTGACAGTTTAGTCTCACTAAAATGATCTCATTTAAGTTTATGTAAAGAATTAAACAAAAGAAAAGAAAACAACGAAACGACTTGTTCTTAAGTAGCATATGAACGAGAAAATATGAGTATTTGGAGCTGTTATTTAGTACGGAAAAATTAATAGTATCATAATGAATATACACAATAAGCTCAATTAAATTGGAAGGATATTACATTAGTTGTCTCACTGCAACGACTATTCAAAGTCAAAAATAGCAAAAAGAACATCATTAAGTTGTTCAATAAAGAAAAATCAATAAAAACAAGGACACATCCATGCATATCAAGTAAATTTCAAGACCAATATCTTCAAATTTCAAGACCAATATTTTCAAATAAATTAAGTTCACTACAATCAAAAAGTAAAAAAGCTCACTAATTGTTATTTGGTTTAAAATCCAAATAACAATTAGTGCATCTGTTAACGGTGCGACTAATGTAATTTTAACATTGTGAAATCCATCTTACTTAGTCTAGTGGATTTACAAGTCAAGAAATTTCACCTTACAAATTGAGTTAAGATGATTAAAATAATTACCTTCTCTTTAGAGTGATAAAAGTAATCATATAGTGATCTTTCGGAACCTATTACGTACACTTTCAAGTTTATATTTATATACCTTCATATATTTTTGTGTGCATAGTACCAAAAAAAAATTATTTTTTTGTGTACCTTTGATAGCTTTTAATGTACTAGAGTGAAAATGTTTATATTTTCAATTCATAAGACTTACACAAAAAATTTTGAAAAGGTACATATACAATACCTAAGTTAAACTTAAAAGTATGTACTCTCATGTGTATCCGATAATTTGTCGTGATCATTCTATGACTGTCAACAGTCTATTTTATTTAAAAATATGTTTGGTACAACCATAGATAGAGACAAACGATTTGACAAGTGAATTATTTTTTTCGTTTATGTGTAATTTTAATATCATTTATGATACCCATCCCGAATCCGGACTAATCATGAAAACAAAAAAACAATACTCCGTATCATTTATGCTACACCCATAAAAAATATTATTGTTGTTTCGAAAAGAAAAGACAAACAAAAGTTATGGCTATTTTGTAATTTTTGAGTCTCTTTTTCACTGCAAGCTCACGAGTCTCTTTTTACTTTACTCAGCTAGTTCTTGTCAGCCGAATGTCATTGGCACTCGGGTGACTGATTTATGCTTAAACGCTCGGCCGTCACAAAGTTCATTGTGATTACCACTAACTTTAGCTGCATGGTTGTGCTTGTGCATGGCATAAAAAAAAAAATAAAGCCAATTTAGGAGTCAGGCAAGGAGCTGCAACAGCCTGCCTCTACTGTTTTACATGCTATAATTTTCTGACTAGTTCCTTCAGCTGGTGAATACCTTACCAACCAATTAACATGGCCTATGAAATTGCGTTTAAAAACCTACAGAATTACAAAATTAGGAAGGAATAAAGATTTCGAATTTATATTGATAATCATCACAATAAAACATTATAATTTACATTTTGATTCTGTCAGCTCCTATCAAAAAAGCGAACTTCACTGCGTTTTCCTATGGCTAACAACAACCTAGCAATAAGTTACCAGCAGCCATTGAGCTCTGCGTCTGAGTGTACAACATACAGTGCCTGAAGGCATGGAACAATCCAAAATTTCTTGCTTGGTCATGGAGATAGCTCAGTATGATGCTGAACACTGCCATTTTGCATAAAAAGCAATGATAGCGTCAGCTGCAGTACCTTTGTGAACCACAAAGATGTGCCTGCCATTACCTGGCTCATTGTCATCCTCAACAGACCTGTCCAATCTCCACTTACCTTTCAAAATAACGGCATCTGCATTTCCATTGCAGAATGGCTTCTTAACATTACGAGAATTTGGATCGCTTCTTTTCCCTCTTCCTGTCTTTCCTGATTCCATTTTCTCCAAAACTATATTCTCCAGCGCTTCCATTTTCCTTCACCCTACCAGGAGATTTTGTTTTAGAGGCCTTACGTTTCCTATCAGAGGAAGATGCACCACTACTCTCACCTACGCCGCCACCACGTGGAAGCGGCTCTTCTTCATAATCATCACCCAAACGCCAGTTACATAAAATATCCTGCTTCTCGTCATACTCTGACTCCAATACTTCACCAGCACCAGGAAGTAAGGTACTGAAAGTTACCTCACCACTAGACCCTCCTTTTCTCTCTAGCAGAACTGGATCTGGCCTAATTATAGTTCCGAGAATACTCCTATTAGGACCCAGGTTCATGATGGTCTTAGTATTTGTAAGTGTGGAGCAAGCCATCATGAATGCTGATCTTATCTAAAGAAGCAAACACACAATTTACAAATCAGTGACAAAACATATAATGTAAAATCAAACCAAGATAAAAACTACACTTTATTAGGACTCAGTTCCCAATTAAAGAAGTGCACCAAAAGTTGAAAAGCATTATGTGTGCAAGTAAACACGTTCCAACATTCAGGAATTTTTACGAGCACCTACAAGGACAGCCAATCATTCTTACCTAGGGATGGCAACGGGTAGGATCTGGATAGGATCCATTGGGATCCAGATCCAGATCCTTTTTCAAAGTCGGGATCCAGATCCGCTCCGGATCCTACGGATCCAAAATAAGCAGATCCACATTCAGATCCTACGGATCTGGGGGATCCGCGGGTCCGAAACGGATCCTCCTCCTATTTTTCCTCTTTAAAGGCTTTTTTCCAAATAATTCTACCATGAGAACCCAATTATTATGTACAACAAAATCCACTAAGATCACAAAGTTCATTGATGAAATTTGATAACAATATAGAATCAAAA
>CAAKMY010044645.1:0-14035 GCA_901111285.1 Corrigiola litoralis | reverse complement strand
GATATATATAAATAATATCTATTATTATTAAACACTAACTATGGTTTATGAGTTAATTGTACTTTTTTAATATATCAATATGAATGTCACTTCAAAAGATTGGGACAAAATTAATAGTATTAATTATTAATATTTTTAATTGTTAAAAGGATTGAATGACACTTTAAATAGATATGTCTAGTTGGCGCTGACTGTAGCCATGTAGATCTATGATGACTTGGCTATTACATGTGGCAAGCTCCCATGCTTACAACGCCTTTTAATATGTTTAGTATAGATAGATAGATATAGATTAGCACACATAAGACAATAGTTATACTCTTATAGCCATTAAATTTTTGAATTCTTAACTCTAATATTGTGCTAAGTATATTTATTTTGACTTTCTGAAATAAGATACATATCACCCTTAGATTGCCACACGTGGTTATAACATCTTTTCAACTTGTTGATAATACTTATCAACTTGTTGATAATACTTATCCCAAGCCAACCATTGTCATCCCTATTAATTACTTTGTAATTCTATTGGTGTTTTTATTGAATTTCAACGACATTTTCTTTTTCAAGACTGCAACATGTTACTTAGGAGCTTCAAAAATGCTTTATTCGAATATCTAAAATTATTTGAAATTATTATGAGTGTGTTCAAGATGGCATTATAAACAGGGCCTCAAATTTAAGGGGCTCATTTGTAAAATCCTATCTTTATATATATATACAAAAAAAAAATTCTCACCATTCTTCATTAACTCCGAGAATCCCTCCTCTTTAATTTCTAACCATTTTCGAAATCTCATTATGACCATATTTACTTAAACCTTATTTTGCGAAACTATTTAACATTAATGTAGCAATAATTATGTTACGCAAAAAAAAAAAAGAAAATGCAAAAGGGCATATTATCTATGTGTCGCACATATGGCTCCTCAAATCTCGAAGACAGCCTTGTTCTCACATGTTAGAATCTTCTTAACTTTCATTGGAAGCTCCTATAAAGTGCAATTTTCAGAATTTCCAAAAATATTTGTCATAAAGTCCATAGAGATTTCACTAAAAAGGGTGCTCGATCTCACAAGATATACATACACCCATTACTAACATTTGTTTTTACCCTATACCCTCTATGTGAAGTGAAGCAAATTAAATAAGGCCTTAGTGCTTGTTTGGTTCATGGCAGGAATTGAATTCCTGTAGATACTTTCATTTCCCATGAATTTACTTCCTTTATCGATTTCATGGGATTTGTCTTAATATGTTTGGTTGAGATGTAGGCATTTGTATTTCATGGAAATTGTGAATGACCAAGGGGGGAGTGGGTAAGCTAATTCCCACATTTTGCTCCATTTCACTAAAATTTGGTCAACCAAACAACTTGCCATTTTTTCAATTCATGTGAATTTACAATTCCTACATGAATTGGTGTCAACCAAACAACCACTTAGACTATTGGTAAAGACCAGAATGTTCAGAACGTTATGTTACATATTAGAAACACCCCCCCCCCCCCCCTTTTAATCATTGTACCATTATTTGTGGCTTATTTCTTATTAGAACCCAAAAAAACAAGGGTTGAGACACTGAGAGAACTAGAGGAGGCACCTTACCTAGATACCCATGCATGCAATTGCTTATTCGATCAGTTATTTTGCATTGTGCTTCATTTTTAATGCTTCACTCTACGGGGATGTTTTTGGCCGATACAGATGAACTACGCATAGAAGTTACATGCAGCTACGTAAGCAATTCATTACGTTCATTTACACTCTAGCCAGGAAGTCACTTTAATTGTCTTAGTCACAACTGTGAAGCAAACTCAGAAAAAAGATTATCATACTGTCTGATCGAATATATAGGATTAGATGTGGTTCTCAATTAAGCGATGAAATAAAAGACCTCGTACTTTTTTCAATTCCTGGGTTTAATGCATTACAAGTGTCAGCCTTACTATGCTCCTTGTTCATCCACCATGCATGTAGATTGTAGAGAAACTCGTACGTCTAAAGAGGATGCCAGATTGACAGGCTGGAAAAAGGAACAAAAAACATACTCCAATTTGATTATGAATTTATGTCCATCAATTTAAGATTTATGTGTACGTTCCCTGCAAAATCCCTTTTCTTCCCAATGGCTAGTTCCCCACCCAAGCAAAAAACATCTGTGCAGCGGTGCATTTCGAATCGAACAGTGATATTATTCCCACTTGTTTTCCTTTCAACAATGACAACTAAATTAATGTGTACACGGGGTGAACCCTATATCAGTTTCATGGTAGGAAGCTCCTCAAAAAGTTTACAACAAAAAGAAGAGAATAATGAGGTTATGGTATATTACTCTTTTTGGCAACATATTAAAATATCTATTGATACTTTAAAAGCACTGAGAAATTTTTCGAAGCACCAAAAAAATGGCATCTTTGATTTGGGGCCAACTCACGAGAAGTTCAAACTCGACTTGTGTGACCTCTACTCAAGATCCTAATGAGTGAACTCGAGCAAAATCTTGACTTGAATTGAAAAAATGCTTGAGTATGAAAAAGATATTTGAATGGCGTGAACGTTCCTTGAGAAAAATATTTAATAACTACTTTATCTTTGTTTTGACTTATTAGCTTATTTCTCGTCAATTTAACATAAATTTTATTTAAAAATAAAAAGAAATTAAGCTTTGAAACGCAAGATATAAAAGTTCAATGAAAAAATAAAATTATATACAAGATCGAGTTGTGCTCGAACTTGAGTTTAAGCTTGCAAGCACACGAGCTCGAGTTTGAACTTGGGCAAGCTTGAGTTTGATTTTTGTTCCTTGAGCTCAAGTCGAGCAAGCTAATTAAGGCTAATTAAGCTCTAATTAGGCTCGATTTCTTATCACCCTTGTTTTCTATAGATAAAAGACACGCGGTTTATATATATAATTTATTTTAGACGAGTGAATATGGCACATGTTCATCACGGACAAAAATATAAATGACGCATTATTATCTTGATGTACGTACGTAGTTCTATTTAGTTGAATTGTCATAATATACGGAGTACAAAATTATAACAGTTATTATAGTACGACTAAATAGTGTATGGGGTTTTGTCGTTTTGATTGCTATATAAGATCTCTTTTAATTTGCTATTCAAGACCTTTTTTATTTTTTATTTTTTTGTTTATGTTTTCCTTAAGTTTCATATATAACAATATATATATTCTTGATTTATTTCATACCAATGTTGATAAGCTAAACCTAAGTCGGTAAGTCCTTAACGAATTAACAATCTCTCTACGACAATTTGTTTTGTTTTTTCGTTATTCCGAAGGTACGGAGTATTAATTTAGCACCAAGAAGTTCACTGTAATTCTAAAGAATAACTTTACATTTTTCAAACTTATTCGACTCTTCATACATTACCAAGAAATCTGGTCCTTTCTCATTATGTACTTGATATGGAGATGGGTCCTTAAAGCGTATAATAGATTGCATATGGATTCTCCTCTCAATGATTTGGTTGGTTGGTTGATAAATATCATGCATGGGAGCAAAGGAAAAAATAAACGACAGAGACAAGAAGCAGAAACAGCCGTTTCAATTCGTACTGTTGTGGAGGAGTGGGGGAAGGATGCAAAAGGAATATGTATCATACGACAATCTCATCTCAA
Organism: Corrigiola litoralis; assembly: GCA_901111285.1. Taxonomy (NCBI): domain Eukaryota; kingdom Viridiplantae; phylum Streptophyta; class Magnoliopsida; order Caryophyllales; family Caryophyllaceae; genus Corrigiola; species Corrigiola litoralis. The sequence continues at coordinate 10,390 of CAAKMY010044645.1, read as the reverse complement.
AAGCACATCGTCCGTTAATGTTACTAGCACAAACATTGTCCGTTAGTGCCCACTATCCGAGCTCACAGCCCTTGTGATATTTCGCCACTAATTTGTGCTATTATTCAAGATGAACTGAACTATATATGTTTTCACTTATTCTTGATAGCATATGGGTTATTCCATGGTCCTTCAGATAGTTGCATAGTGTCCCATAACTGTGCTAATGGTATTAGATAATCGTCAGTTTCGCTGACAATAGGGACTCAAATCAGTGATCACGGTTAAACTAGGTGATTGCCATTTTCTTAATGTCATTTCAAAAGGACATTATTGCGATTTGATAATGTATGAAAATTACTACGTGTTAGCTAGCCACCTTGCTAATCAAAATTTTATGAGTTAGGACGCATAATAGCCAGAATTACAAACTGGGGCAAATTTTATGCGAATGTCTTAGCTCATAAAATTTTGATTCGCAAGGTGGCTAGCTAACATATAGCAAATTCTCATCAAAAGTAACATATAACAAGTGCTACTGTTTAATTAGTTGGATAACTAATAGAATTCGCTAAGATCAATGCTGAGATCCTTATAATAACAAAAATATTCTCAAAATTGAGTCATCCTCTGCTTTAATCTTTGTACGGAATAATATGATGTATGCAAAATCCAATTTGGAAAACTTGGAGCATAATGATCATATTGATGAAGCCTTCACACAAGTATTTTGAAGTGTGGCAAATGTTTTGAAAGATTGATATACTTTCTTGAATCGATTATTTGCAGATTGACATTTGTGCTTCAACAAACTATTTACAGAACTATCCTGTTCAAGTATCTTATTATTGTCATATCAAAACACAAGGATCTTACTATTGTAAAGTAACAATTAAACACCAAAGTCGTTGTAGTATAGTGGTAAGTATTCCCGCCTGTCACGCGGGTGACCCGGGTTCGATCCCCGGCAACGGCGTTTCTCAGTTTGATCTTTTTAGTACAGAAGACTTCCATTAATACATGGATGTCTGGAACCTGGGTCCTGTTGAGTAGGTTGAGGTCAGGTCTTAGGTAGTTGGCACATCGCAGTCTACTACTCCTTTCACAAATTTGAAGAAGTACGTAACATGGGGCCATAAGTAAATAGGTTCACGCTTAGTTTAGAACTTGTCTGTAAGTGTGCAACCAAGTCTGAGTCTGAGTCTGAGTCTGAGTTACAGCGGTATATTTGGAGCTCTTTTTTTTTGGGTTTTTCTTGCAGGAAAATATAGAACTGGAGGTAAGAATTAAATTGATAATTTTACGATTAAAGGAATGATACTCCTCTGTCTCCTAATCGATAAAAGCATTTGGTCGCCAGCATGCATAAGCAGTGCAAGTCGCGGACTTTAATGCTACTCGGTATAATTTAAGTTTTAACGAATGGCTTTTCAGAAAACAAGTACTCCGTAATAGTGTTCCAAAGTAAACTTGATTTTTATGTACCACCATACAAGAGTAATAATCTACCTGGAAAGGTTGGCTTAGCTGTTTGAAGTCATCAGTCCCTACTTCATAGTTCAAGCCCTGAAAGGACAATGAGCTTATAGTATATTTTCCCGAGTCATGGTCTATCGCATTGGTTTACAGATATAAAGAATTACAAGCTTCACCCAATCTAGGCTGAAAGCAGCAGCTATTGATTCTCCACATCATCAAATCAATAAAATAGATAGTATAATAGGTTAACCCTATTGTTGTAGTTAAGAGAATTCAGACGAATCCAAGCCATGGTTGTATGCAGGTTTACCCCATGCACACAGAAGATATCATCTTTCTCAGTGAGAACATTGAACTTCAATGTTCACTCACAGACGCAGAAGGCCACAGCAAGGATGTTATGCTGAGCAGTGAATGAAAAACAAAAGTGAATTCTTATTTTTTTTTGGGACAGAACATGAAAGCAACTGTTCAAGCTTGGTGCTGGTATAACTTGTGCAATTATTATTCTCCCACGGTCCAATCCTTCTAGGTAGCTATTGAACAAGGCTCTGAAGTGATATGGCTGAGCAAGCTTACTATGATTTATAAATGAGAGTTGAGACATCAATGATTGGACTAGCAAATCGACATGGGCATCAAAATGACCTCATAAATCCTTTGCTCAAAACACTGGGCAGCAAAATCTTTACAACAATTTCAATATGAATCAAAGTTTTGACTAGGAATGTAACTGACACGAACGTGCAGCCATTCTCACAATAGCCATCAAAAGATAAAGAGTCATAGATTATTCGCTCATGCACTTAAGATAATGTGAATGGAATCAATACTTCCAATTAACAGCTCAACTGTAAAGAAACCACTCTAACTTGTGTTTCCCCCAAAAAATAGAACAAGAACAGACTAAAATGTTACCAGCGGGCATCTGTCTAAGGACCCTTCAAAAAACAAACAAGCTTTAAGCTTTTCAATTGGAAAGCAGCAGCAGAAGTTTCATAGAACTTGTCTCATTGTTTCACCAGATTATTTTGGCACTACAACTGTAAACTACAATCAGTAACCGTAGTGGTGTTCGCTTTCATCATGATCATGTCCCTCAGGGTCTCCACCAGGGCCAACAACTTCCAACTGCAATTAATCAAACAAAGCATTAAACACAATTCATCTCAAGGAAAAGCTACTCAGTCGTTAAATTTGTGTCAGTACACAAAAAATGCCCCAAACCACAGTTTCTCAAGTCTATATTTTAGCAAAAGTTTATTTCTTCTATAGGACCCAAAAATATAGCATGTTCATCCACTTAATGAGAAGTCGAAAAGCAACTGGTTCTATGTTTGAATATCAAGATCACTAAGTCACACGATTGTGATGTTCTAACTTCATACATGCAACAAAATTTACAGAAGAGCCACCATGATACCCAACTTGTGTTCGATTTTCCGACTTACCTTAAAGTATTGTGTGCACACTGGACACTCAAATGATTTGCCTTTCTCCAGCCAAAACCAAACAACATCATGCTCATCCTCTGCAAATAGACAGCAAAAAAGTGAAAACTAATACTACCATGTCCAAGGAAAAAAGGAGGGAAGGAGAGAAGATTTTATTGAAAAGAAATAAAACTCCATATAATACCAACCTCCTTCACCTCCAGGACATCCAACAATTCTTTTGTCATAGTAGGACTTCACAATAGCAGGACTTTCCTGCATACAAACCAAACAAAATCGAAATCAAGAAAAGCTTCAGTACATCGGTTATACGAAAACTCGAAAAAATATTCTCTTCAAATAATAAACACACTAAACATAGTTCTAAAGTTCTTTCCGAAAGAGGACAGCAGAATTCCCTAGTGAACCGTAGGACAAATCCTTGACTGAAAGTGAACAAAATTACCATAGGCACAACAATGCCTATATCTAACAAGGCTCTTGCTTATGAGAGGCTCATATAGGCGTTACTATTGAGAGAGTTTGTTTCGAATTCCTTGAGATGACTGATAGGGAGGCCATTGACTGACCTACTATTCTACTATACAACAAAGAATAAGTAGATTACACTTTATTCCAGGCAATCATACCCACAGAGCTGAACAAAACTCTCGGAACTTCTCGGAACTTGGCTACAAAAGAATGATTATCAAACAGACAAAAGAAAAGACACACCTACGTCTCAAAACAAGAAGACAGATCATGAGGTAGGCAATTAAAGTGTTGCAATGAAGAGGAAAGCACTCTTGAGCAAATTAGATGCTTCTTGGACCTCAACAAGTCCAGACCACATAAAATGCAAATTAAGCTCTTGGTAAACAAAAGAATCTGTATATGCTCTTCATCTAAGAAAAAAAGAACTACGCCGCGGCTTCAGCTCAGTATAACCTTTATATTATTATATACACACTAGAAATCCATTTGCATTGTTCTACAAGGACAAAGGCAAATGGCAGGAGATAAAAGTCCACGGTATATTAAAAAAAGGAAAAGGCATGGGAGGAAAGAGAAGCTAAAAGAAAGAGACAAAGGAATGTGGAGAAGAGGTCGTCTCTTCCTCAGGCTCTACAGTGAACTTATCAACAATATAGTCTATACTCTATAGAACAACATACAGAGAGAAATACACCTTCAACCAATGAACATCTCAGATTTCAGAACAAAGGAAGGGCATGGAGGACTATTAAGCGAGAACAAGAGAACTATCCTTCCCTTCCCTTAATATTCCGCACTAGGAAAAGGGCAACAGTTATGTCATCAATAAATAACTGTACTATTCTACGAAAGGTAGTCACCCAAATATCGGAGAAAATGTATTGATGTATTCTATAGTTTTCAACACAATTCCATCAGTCAACATCCCCTATTTACGGCTAAGTGGTCAACACATAATGGTCACCTAGGAGAAGAGGTCAAAGAGAAATGCCCCATCCATAAGACCCAAATGGATAAGGTGCCACGCTTTTCTGCCTTTACCCTTTAGAAGATCAGGGACACATCTGAGCAAACACGTGCACGAGAGGAATCAGAAGTGCAGCAGAAGCTAAATGAGTAAACAATAAACATGGAGAGCCAACTTCACCTCTGAAGTTGCACGAGCCACAGTTGCAAAAGCACAACTAAGGTAGTAAAAAAGTACACCTCACAATAAAAATTCTTAAGACACAGTACATTTGTCAGGCTGTTGACGTCCAAACCACTAGAACTTGTACAGGGTAGAAAAGGATAGAATACTTGAAAATTGTTAGGTGTTACCGCAACAGAGGTGCACAAAAGCTGCATAGTAGCTAGGCATATCTTTTGTCGAAACCCCAATCCCTCACTTGTTATACTATGTCTCGCTGATTTGAATGGTACATACTTCATAGTGTCGACTGATACAGTGACTTTTCAGAACTAGCCACTGGCCAAACTTCTGATTGATATAACTGCTTTAATCTCATTCCATTTCTTAGCAGCACTGTAATTTCACCTCTCGCTTTACTCCCTTATATGTCAACAACTCTCACATAATAAATTGAGGTCATTCGAATAACAAAGAGCAGGAAGAACCATAACCAACTGAAGTCGAAAAAAAGTAAACTGCCAACCTAATACAGTCATCTGAAAAGATCTATCACGATCATAGACAATATCGATAACTTCACTGTGCGAGAAAAAACCAAAAATCGGAAGTTTGCTCAAAAACACGTGAACTGGATGCTATACATGTTAAGTTGACATGCTAAAGGTGCAAGTGCAACTCTCCCCTCTTCCACACCCTCCAAACACTAGTACTACATTATTGAGCAAAAAAAGCAAGTACCCATTAATCAAGATCCAGTAAACATTCTACCTCGACCACAAACGCTTATCATCTCAAAACCAACACACACAAGATAACTAAAATCATATCGCAGACGGAAAAAAAATACACCCCAAAGTTAATCATAGTAGCAGTCGAAATTGCAATAACAAAGTGATGTCAATTTTCAATTACGATGAACCAACAACACAAAATCCTACCAAAGACCGACTATTTTAATAATAAAAGTAGACGAGTTTCCATCAAGCTAAATAAAATCCAACTTCCTATAAGCCCAAGTCAAATAAGAGATATGATTCTTTAACATAAAAAAAGCCGGTCTCTCCCAAGACTTTCTTAAGCAACAAAACCCGAAGCCAAATAAATGGCAATAACGCGGCAACATCTAGTATAATCCAATCCAATCCAATCCAATCCAAACTCACCACAATAACAAATACCAAATGTAATGCTATATTAAAAGGACAAGTAACATTGGGTGCGTATTAATAGGAAACGGACCTTGGTGCCGAAAGGCCCGACAGGGTGGTTAATCTCCAAAATATCCTTCCCCTAAATTGAGAAAATAAATTAGCAACTGCATTTTTCCACAAAATACTAATAATAATATGGAAAATCATACTCACCCCCCTGGTGGTTGTCACTTTAATACCCACCCTCTCACATAACCTTTTTAATTTCCTTTTAATTTTATAAATCCAAAAAAAATTTGCGAGAGGGTGGGCACCAAATTATTACCCACCCGGTGGGCCTCTATCATCTCCCTAATAATATAAAACAGGCACGGAGTCGCAGATAAGAATCGAACCCCACATCTCTCTCGAGGTGGAATAATCAGAACGGCAACCCCGATCCTTATTAATGAAAAATATGAAAAAAGGGGAAAGAGACCTGAAGGTCGGCTTCGATTTCTTCGCGCTCGTGACCGGTGGCGATGGGCATAACTTCCTCAACGCTCTTCTTGGACACCACATTTTCTGATCATATTTAAAAAAAAAAAAATGAAATAGATCTAAAATGAATAAATAAAAAAAGATCAAAAAAAGGGGGGGAAACCCTAGAAAGGAGGGAGATGGTAGTTACCGGTGGAGAAGCGGCGGGAAGTGAAGGAGGAGGAGGTGACACGTGGCGTGATGTAAGAGGGTTTAGCGATGGTGGTACAAGTGGGTGATGAGGTGGAGGAGGAGGAGGAGACGACCCTTTTGAGGTGAGAGACAGCGAGTCTTCTCCACATGGTTAAATGTGTTATGGATCTCAGGTCACTGCCCTGTGTAATTGAGAGATGGCTGACTAATAATACTACTAGTCTACTAGTACTACTATATCCAGTGGTGCGCTTTTTGGAGGAAATGATGATGATGAATGGGAAAGGGAAAGGGAAAGGCAAATGGGAGGCGGCCTTTGGGGGGTTGGGTTGGGTTGGGTTGGGTTGGGTTGACGAGGATTCGCAATTCTTGCCTTGGGTACTTGGGGTTCCACACTTGGGTTCTCTCTTTTTTTCTTTTTTTTTTTTTTTTTTTTTGGTTGTCTCTTAGAATTTCTTTTCTTTTGAAGTTGTAATTTTTTAAGGAAAATTTGATGGGAATAATCCGAAATTTGGGCGAATCTTTTTTAATAGTCCCAAATTTTGGATTATTTTTAGATGATCCCAACTTTGCCTCATTTTTGCAAAGAATGGTCCCATTTTATCCGAACATAGTAACCGAACCTCTTTTTCGCCCAAACCACCCATTAACCAACTCTTACACCCCCAAACCCCCAACATCCACCACACCTAACCCCCAAATACTCAAATCGCGCCCAACAATCAACATTAAACCACGTCTTCCCTACAAGATCTCTCAATTTCTCTCTTCACTTCGACTTCGTTAATGATGATATTTATGTATTAAGGTGTTTTGTGTCGTGTATTTTGGTATTATGAGGTGTGTTTGGGATGAGTTTGAGTGGTTGGTTGGTGGTTTGGGTGAAAAAAGAGGTTTAACTACTAGGTACGGATATTCGGGACCACTAGCAGAAATTGGGAGGCAAAGTTGGGATTTTAATCAATTCCTTGTAAAATGTGAGTATTTTGAGTTAATAAGTGACTTTTTTTATATAGAAATAGTCGATGTAGGTAAAATTGTGCTTTTTGTAAGAATAAATAAATATATACGAGGATAAAGTTTAGTAGATCAGGATAAATATTTGATTCAAATTGGTGGTGGAGTAGCTCTTCTTCGGTAATGGTTTTCTCTTGGGGGGTTGACGAGGATTCGCAAGTGGAAATGGAGTAATGGACATACAATTGGGTTCGGTTGGGTTCCACATGGTTTTTCTTTTCTCTTTTTTTTTTTGTTTTCTCTTAGATTTTTGCTTTTTGGGTCAAAAGATTAAATTATTATTTCGTAACTAGTGAGAAATAGACTTATAAGTTGTTGTTTTTTTCAATTCCTTGAAAAAGGTAATTATTTTGAGTTAAAAGTGAGTATTTTAGTATGACCTATTTTCATATAGAAATAGTGGATATGGACAAGATTTTGGTTTTAGCGGGAAGACATGGATCTTAGAGAGTTTATTTTAGTATATTAGGATAAATTTCTAGTTCAAATTGGTAGTGGGGCAGTTTTTCGGTAATTGTTGATCCAACGTTACAAAAGGTGTATTTGACAACTTTTATTTTGTGGGATATTGTTAAAGTTATTTGGTTGTTATGAGACATGCAAGTGTAAAACCCAACCAAACCAAGAATTATCAGAGGGTTAGAAAAACTAGCTCAAGTGGTTAGAAAATCATTAGGTTGGGGGTTCGATTCTTATCCATAACAGAGTGGTTTTATTCTTGAATTTAAAATGAACCAATCCAAAAGCAATATGAATTTATAACTTGACTTGATTCAAATTCAATATAGTTCACCCATTTGCCATGATTCAATATGGGGGACTGATAAATTGGGTAACCCGATTGTACTATTTATGAGAATTTTAAACTTCCTATGTTTGAAATGTCAACTAGATTACCATTCAGTATTTTGAGATATAGCGAACCCAATGGCAATATTTTTGTATTGTCTATTTGACAATGAGAGAAACAACTTTTGAGTTCAAACCATTTTTGAAGTGCAATAATGTTAAAACTAAAACTAATGAAGAAGAGTTCTGCTACACAATGACAACACATACACTACCACTGGACCTTGACTAGCTCTAATATCAGAAGAAAACTACGCATTACCATTACAAACCTCATATTGTATTACCTTGGAACTTCCAGTGTTCCACATAATAGAAAGTACCACTTTCCTTGTCAAGAGTAACAACCTATCTATGTCAAGGCAGCCACAAATATTGGCATTCGCTGTTAGAAGTTTATCTTAGTCTGCACCAACTTTAGTTTTTGCTCACTAGGACCCGGAACCTGGCTCTGATCTTCCTCTAGTTTCCGCCTTAAGCTTCTTAATTCATCTTCACTGACAGAGCCATTTAACTTGCGGTTCAATGCATATGCTTCAGGCAACTTCCTCTTGCATTATTTACTCGCGGAATCATGGAAAACCACTACCATGAAAAAGTAGATATTATGATGATTTCGAGCAGCACAACCTCGAAAAAAAAAACTTAAGAACTTATGATGATGAATAGTGCAAGAAAGACTCAACAACAAGAAGCAAACAAAACAGATGAGCATAAGAAACATTTTGGTTTAGCTAGGCAATTTCGGATTCGCTTGTTTGCAAAAGAGATGTAGTTTTATCTTTTGATATGTTAGACAACATACACCACATTCTATGTGCAAAATACATCAACGCAACTCATATAAAAAGATATATACGTCATCATATCTTCTCATATTATACTCGAGTCAGATAACTCCGATTTCAGAAGCAGCCAAGTAGAAAACTATCGATGTACTCACCAGGTATGGGATAATCTTTTCCAACTATGCATTTAGCCTTCGCTTGGATGCTCTATGGAGCCGTCCATGGTTCGTAGATGTATTTCTTTGGCATATCTAATCATTGGAATTACCCATAGTGCATTATCACCATAAACATTGCATACCTCAAACTCTCAAAGCACATGATGAAATCAATAAGTCTACCATACCTTTCAGTGTTGGGAGAAAATGCCTGATGAAATTGCAATTATGATCATACTTCTTCCCGAACGAAATAGGCGAGTAGATCCTATGATACTTTCAAGTGAAAAATTAGTTTTAGTATTTTTGACTAATTAAATATTGAATATAAAAGAAGCATAATGATGACCATAAAAAGCAACCCTTATATTTTTGACATAAGAAAAAACTGATGCACACCTCATGGAAAAATGATGAACATGAAAACTAGAGCAAATTCCCATTGTTTATTGCCCAATCTGAATCAATCAATAGCCTTTCGGAAACATCACGACCTTTCTCCCAATGAACAAACTGTTACCCGGAAAAAATAATTCATGAACATCAAAATAGTAAGATAGAAAAGTTATTGAAGGTGAGTGGAGAAGTTGTAGCTTTCAATTCTTACCATGTCATTACGAGTAACAAAACATGCAACACAATGTCGAGCAAGGTGGTGCATCCACCCATATTTGTGAAGCTGCATGCACAAGATAAACGAAGGCAAACCAATAAGATTCGATAATATAGTTTTTATAATTGAGCTATTTATTTCCAAACTTCTTTTCAATTTCACAGTGCAATGTTTTCGTTAAAGTTGTTATTGGTTAGTCTATAATAGTACAAATCTAATTAATAAAGTTGATGTTTATTGGTTGAGACGATTTAACATATGTTTTTTTTTTATTTTTATTTATGTTTGTTTTGTTTCTAAAATATATCATTTACTTAAGGCATAAATATAACGCCCCGACTTCTATTCAATTAATTAAGCATAAAGTAGCAGCGGAAATACCTAACTTAGTCGGGACGTCACTTTAATGCATCTTTAAACTATGTGACAAATTTAAGTTTTAACTGAGACTTTTAGAATTATTAAACTCAAGAGTTATCTATATTATAAGTGAACTAAAGTTATTATTACAACACTTAAGTCTTGAAAATAATATAAAACCAAATTATTTATCTAACAACTTTTAGAGGCTCTAGGCCTTGAACATCTCACAACTATGCGTCCCCTTCGTTCCCATTGGTACCT
>CAAKMY010044628.1:0-10406 GCA_901111285.1 Corrigiola litoralis | reverse complement strand
CCAACAATCAGTTTTGACCATTACTCACATGCTCGAATCGAGCGATAAACACACCGTAAATCTATCAAGGCGAAGGAGGGCATTGCCATATGCTCCAATTATGCTCCAATATACCCTAGGTGCATGCTATGTCACTTTCGGGAATTTTCCGGAAAACCAAAAATTGACCCAAAAAGCCGGGTTTTGTAGACTACTATCCACGTAAAAACCTCGTTTCGGCCCCGAAATGAAATCGGACAATAATTAGCGGGAGGCATCCTAGACACATATAATGAAAAAGTCAACAAAAAAATTGGGAAAAAAAGTGTAGGCATTTCCCAAACCATCGGTTATGTCCATTACTCACATGCTTGAATTGAACGATAAACACACCGTAAATCTATCAAGTTGAAGGAATGTCATTGTCATATGCTCAAATTATACTCCAATATACCCTAGGTGCATGCTAGGTCACTTTCGGAAATTTTCCGGAAAGCCTATTATCCACAAAAAAACCTCGTTTCGGCCCCGAAACGGAATCGGACGAAAATTGGCGGGAGGCATCCTAGACAAATATAATGAAGAAGTCAATAAGAAAATTAAAAAAAAAAAAAAAAACAAGCCTAAGCATTGCCCAAACCGTTGGTTTTGTCCTTTACTTACATGCAAGCGATAATCACACTGTAAATCTATCAAGACGAAGGAATGTCATTGCCATATGCTCCAATTATGCTCCAATATACCCTAGGTGTATGTTAGGTCACTTTCGGGATTTTTTTCCGAAAAAACTAAAATTGACCCAAAATGCCGTTTTTTGTGGACTATTATCCACGAAAAAACCTCGTTTCGGCCCCGAAATGGAATCGGACGAAAATTGGCGGGATACATCCTAGACACATATAATGAATAACTGAACAAGAAAATCGGGAAAAAGAAGCCTAGATATTGCCCAAACCATCGGTTGTGTACATTATTCACATGCTCGAATCGAGCGATAAACACATCGTAAATCTATCAAGAAAGAGGAATGACATTCCTATATGTTACAATTATGTTCTTGTGTACCCTATGAGCATGCTCGGTCACTTTAGGAACATTTTCCACAAAACCAAAAATCGACAGACAAAGCCGGTTTTTGTTGACTATAACCCACGAAAAAGACCTTGTTTCGGCTCCGAAACGGAATACGACGAAAATTGGCGGGAGACATCCTAAATGCATATAATGAATAATGGCACAAGAAAATTGGCAAAAAGTAACATATGCATACCCCAAACCATCAGTTTTGTATATTATTCACTAGCTCGAATCGAGCGATAAACTCACCATAAGCCTGTCAAGAAGGACGAATGACATTGACACATGCTGCAATTATGCTCTAGTATACTAAATGTGCATGCTCGGTCACTTTCGGAACATTTTTCGAAAAAACAAAAATCGACAGAAAAAGCTGGTTTTTGTGGACTACAACCCATGAAAAACCTTGTTTCAGCCTAAAATTGAATCAGACGAAAATTGACGGTAGGCATCGTAGACACAATGAATGAAGAATGGAACAAGAGAATTAGCAAAAAGTTGCCTAGACATAGCCCAAACCAATGGTTTCGTACATTATTCACATGCTCGAATCGAGCGATAAACACACCGTAAATCTATCAAGAAGGAGGAATGGCATTCCTATATGCTACAATTATGTTCCTGTATACCCTATGAGCATACACGGTCACTTTAGGAACATTTTCCACAAAACCAAAAATCGACAGAAAAAGCGGGGTTTTCTGGACTATAACCCACAAAAAAACCTTGTTTCGTCCCCAAAACGGAATAAGATAAAAATTGGCATGAGACATCCTAAATGCATATAATGAAGAATGGAACAAGAAAATTGGCAAAAAGTTGCCTAGACATAGCCAAACCATTGGTTTTGTACATTATTCACATGTTCGAATCGAGCGATAAACACACTGTAAATCTATCAAGAAGGAGGAATGTCATTCCTATATGCTACAATTATGTTCATGTATACCTTATGAGCATGCTCGGTCACTTTCGGAACATTTTCCACAAAACCAAAAATCGACAGAAAAACCGGTTTTTGTGGACTATAACCCACGAAAAAACCTCGTTTCGGCCTCAAACGGAATAGGACGAAAATTGGCGGAAGACATCCTAGATACTCCCTCCGTCCCTCTTGATTCTTATCATTTTGCCATTTTAGAATGTCCCTCTTGATTTTTATCATTTCCTTTATTGAGATGTCTTATCAAATGACTAAATTATCCCCATTTTTTTATACATAGCCCACCCATGTGCACAAATGGACAAGTTGTTTACCATCCTTACCCCCACATGAGGGTACCTTTTTGGTGTCTCAAACCCCTTTTTAGTGTTTCTCTCTTCTTTTCTTGGTATGGGAATAAAAAGCAAATAATCAGAATCAAGAGGGACGGAGGGACGGAGGGAGTACATACAATGAAAAATGGAACAAGAAAATTGGCAAAAAATAGTCTATGCATAGCCCAAAAAGGAGTCTATAAATGTCATATAGTACTTTTATGAAAAATCATTTGACTACAAGTATTAATATCTTATCATCATATTATAATTATTTTATATGTAATTATATATTTACGGTCAAAGTTTAGAATGTTTGACCTTAAAAGTTGTAAAAGCTTATTATGCAACAAATGGATCGAGGTTTAACCTACTGGAGTAAATTCGCTAATAACTCAACTTGAATTCAAATCAAACATTCAACAAGTTAATATTGAGTAGCTCGCTCGTGAGTTGTCTCGTCTCATCTACACACTCTATTATTTTCATAAAAACCACACGACCAAAATCCCCATTCTCAACGAGAGAGCAACCAATCAAAAAAATGGAAAAAGGAATAATGGTCTGCCATAATTTGATAACAAGGTTGGCGAGTCTTACTCCCTCACTTAACGCCTCTCATCATGCCTTTCTTGCTTGACTCTCTCAAGTTCACTTTTAACCACCATTTCATATTTTTCATGCCACTTTAGCATTATTGTCTGATCATCTAAAAAAAAATTGCAACTTTTTTTTTTTTTTTCAGTTGGGCACCTTTAATTGGCACTTTTCTCAACTGGGTATGTCTTAGTTTTCCCATTTTTTGATTATATAGCTATAAATTATAAGTGGGTTTTGGTTGGTTTATTAGAAAGTTGTTGCCTTTTGTGATATTATGTTGGTTTAGTGAGTGCCCACTTGTTGATCTGTGTGTTTTGATGATTGTAATGTGTAAAGATTGGATCTTTATTGGAATTTGATCACTTGGAAGAGCAAGGTTGATTTATGTGAATGGTGATTTAAATTGCGTTTTGTTGTTATTTGTAATTTTGTGTGAATGTGTGATTATGATCAATAATGAGACTGATGGGATATATCGAAGGATATGGTTTAGAATTGTGTTAACTTGTTGAATTTGATGAAGTAAACCCCAAAAGAGTGTTGTGTTGATGAATTGGATGAGGAATTAGAGTGTGATGTGGTTGTTGACATTTTGTGGATGGTTATGATCTGGAAATGTGATCTCTTGTTGAGTTTGAAGAAGTAATCCCCAAAAGTTGTGCTGTTATTGGTTTTGGGGTTGATTGATTGTGGTTTATGTTATAGAATGGAGCATCTTCCTGTTGAAGTGGTTGGGAACATACTCTCACGCCTTGGGGCGGCTAGGGAGGTGGTGATTGCATCTGCCACGTGCAGGAAATGGAGGGACGCGTTTTGCAAGCATCTGCATTCACTCTCATTTAATTCCAATGATTGGCTTGTTTACCGGGAATTGTCGACTAGTAGGCTGGAGATTTTGATTACGCAGACCATTTTCCAAACTACAGGGTTGCAAGGGCTGACAATTTTGATGGATGATGCGGATGAATTCTCTGCTTCAACGGTCATTGCTTGGCTTTTGTATACGAGGGAAAGTCTGAAGAGCTTGTACTACAATGTTAAGACTACCCCAAATCTTAACATACTTGATCTTTGTGGAAGGTACAAGTTGGAGAAGTTGGTACTAGCTCACAATACAATCACGGGAGTAGAGCCTAACTACCAAAGGTTTTATTGCCTCGCTTCCCTTTCACTGAGCTATGTCAGCATTTCGGCATTGGATTTGAACCTTCTCCTTACTGCTTGCCCAAAGATCGAGACTTTGGCCCTTATTAATCTGGAGATTGCCATGTCAGATGCTCAAGTGACTGTGGAGTTGAACAGCCCGACATTGAAGAATATCTATGTTGAAGCCATAAGTTTGGATAAGTTCATTTTGGAGGCTGATTCTCTTGAGGATATGCACTTGAAAGATTGTGCCCTGGAGCTCCTTGAGTTAATTGGAAAGGGGACCATTAGGTATTTTAAAATTGATGATGTTAGTGTTATACATCTTGATATTGGTGAAACTGTTGAAAATCTTGAAGTAGTTGATATCAGCAACTTCACAATTTTCTGGCCAAAGTTCTTTAATATGATCTCTCGATCATCAAATTTGAGAGTTCTACGGCTTTGGGATGTGGTGTTTGACGATGAAGATGATGTTGTTGATTTCGAAACTCTTGCTGTTTGCTTCCCCTACATGAGCCATCTTTCATTAAGTTTTGACGTGAGGGATGGTTTTGATCACTATAGCTTGACAGGTTCATATCAACTGCACAACATAGTTGTACTTGAGGTTGGATGGACTGTGATTAATGTTTTCTTCTCTAACTGGGTTGAACAACTATTGGAACGATGCCCAAATCTGAAGAAATTGATTATTCACGGGACTGTGTCTGACGCCAAAACACATGAAGAATGTCAAACGTTGGCCAATTTTACTTCTTTAATAGTTCGGCTGATGCGGCATTACATCCATGTAGACGTGCATTTTGAATACGAGTAGGAACAGTAATTCCTTCATGTAAAAAATCAAAATCTTGGTATTTCCCAGTACTGACTGGGTTATGATTTTTTCAAGCGCTGATTGAGCACTTTTTACTTGTGTGGATGTCACGGATTCGCTTCTTTTTGTTGGGTAAAAGTCGAGTCTGCTTGCAGAACATTTCTGTCCATTAGTACCTCTCGTTCAATTGATCTGCTCCTGCCTTCTACTAATCAGGTTATTTCCAAGTTATTTCTTTTAAACATCTTTATGTTGTATGTTATCAGTTGGAATTTACACTTGCTTCTTTGAAGCTGGATCATATTGTAGAACATGATTTATTGCCCTGTGTCTGCCTCTTTAAGTAGCTCACTCCATCAAGCTGGTCCCAGTAGTGAACTAGTATCACTGATGGTGATTCTTGGTTTTCTGCGCTCCTTTTTTTTTTGGGTGGGCGGGGAGCGAGGAGGGGGGGGGGGGTGGAAGAATGGGGAGGTTTGTTGTCGTATGGCACAATAGTCACCGTTCTTATGTCACTATCAGAGTGAGTCAAAGTTTCAACTCTTTTACAGCTATCTATTTATAACCATGTCACTACAATGGAGTTCAATTTGGTAGAATGATCATTAATCTTGCTATGTAACAAGAATAGTTTCTCAAGTGCAGTAAACACCTTTCTACTCAGAAACCTCTATTTGACTTTAGGACGATGTGAAATGGGCAAGCTGTTACTTGAAAGAGCATGTACACTGTCACTTTGACTCTGTTGTTTGCATGCCATACCCATGTCGGACATCTATTTACTGCACATAGCGGCACTACTGTATGGTCGTCTATGTTTAAATAGATATTTGAGAATTTTTTCAGTTCCATTTTTTTTATGGTAAAAGAAGTAGGTACTAAAAAGCCCTCATCTGACATTTATGGAAAATCTAACACTTGCTGTGTTGCTGGTAAGGTTAAGTAACTTGTTTTTAAGAAATTTCCTTTTAGTAGCAGTTCGTAAGTCTAATTTTACTGGCAATGCTTTTGCACTTCATAAATTATTGTATGTGTTTGGTTGCGGCAGAGAAACACAAGGCTTGCTGCTCATGCTGCAACATACTCCTGTCTGTGATGATGGCATTGGTGTACTTCTTGAAGGATACATTTTTGTTCACTACGTTACATATTTCCCTATATCTCTGTTAAGATCTTATCACACTACCTAGTTTTTTTAAATGCCAATGCAATCAATGTTTCTGTCATTTCTACCTGCAAAATGCAATAAGTTGTTTATAAGATCCCTTTGTACTAGTGTTTAATAGGATTTTTATGGCCACATAGCTGTTTCTACATTGACATTGGAGTAACATTCATAAGTCAGAACAACATTCCCTGTCTCTGCCCCTACTGTGAAATCTGAAGGAGAGACTTTCTTGTATGATGATAAATGAATGTTGGACACGGTTTAATGGTTAGGAGTCCCTCTTCTCTTATCAGACGATAGTGGATTAGTGGCACTCTTACGACTCACCTAGTGCGGCAATAGGTGACTGAGGATGCCAGCTTTAGGCGTCTAAGAGTAGTTGTGAAAAGCACTGACTTAGATGTGAGGCAGATCATCTTCCACATAGTTTCCGGGATGTGACATGGTATTGTAAACCATTGCCTGTGTGCATGTGTAGATTTAATGTCGATTTGTTCAGGGTGTTGCTTTTCCAGGTGGCTTCGGCTGGCTTGGTGTTCAGAGCTTTGACTCATTGGATGTAACGAAATTTGATTCCCTAGAGTGTGGTGGCCTTTGCTTTTATTGGTATGATGAGCTTGTTGTCATTCCACTTTCCGTTAGTTTCTAGCCATGGGGATTGTGCCGTATGTTATCTTCCAAACTCTGAAATTGCATGTTTGCATCTCTAGTTTGATTATGAAAAGACTTACTTTTAGGTATGCTGTCTTCATGTCAGTCGGCTCTCGCCATTCTACGGCTGGCCTTTAACCTTCTGCTGCATTCTTGATCCTTTTTCCGGGGGTGATGGTGGAACGTTACTGCTGCTGCTTCTCTATTTGTTAGTGGCTAAGAGTGTAACAACTAATTCCTATCATTTAATGTTTCTTTCAGGCATATGATATGTATTCCATAACTTGCTGGATGTGAGTTTTTTTTTTTTTGTTTTTTGGTTGGGTGAAAATTGAAAAGGGGCCTAAAAAGGATTAGAAATATCAAGTAGGATGTTAATCAAACCTCTATTTCTAATGATCAATTTGGTCACTTTGGGCTAAATCGCTCGGGTTTGATAAGTAATCATGTCATTATGTACTAGTGTACTACTAATAAAAACACCTAAAGTGGTTGGAGGTTTTATAACCCCAATCGGGGTTTTATCTTTCATCTGTAGTTAAGTGCCCTCCAACTAAAAATCTACTCTAATAAAACACCTCATTTCATAGGAATCACTGAGGTTCCATGCCTCCATCAGATAGCAATATGCGCAGCAGCAGAACATATGGTGATTAGTCAATGATTATTATCTTTTATCCTGAAGGGTTCCTTTCTATCACCTCTGTAAGAAAAACGGTAATAAATCAGAAAAGCAAATTTCCCGACCAACCAGAAAGTTCTAACCCTTTTTTGCTAGGAAAATGGACATGCATCCACCGCCCAACATGAAAGAAAACACCTTTCTATTTAGGTTCTAAATGTCTCAAAAATGTCCTAGACTCGTGATTCTGATAGTTCCCTTGATGTGCTATAGCCTATAGTATATATGGTGTAACATCAAAGTTTCAATTAGCATATCCTTATATAACAGGCCATTGAATATTATGTCAGGATTGGATGTCAATGACTATGATCCTTTTTTGTGCAGGATGTGCCAATGTTTCACTTCAGACTGTCTGGAAACAAATTTTTTTTTTTGAAATAGTTGTTATGACATATAACAAATGGACTCTCAATTTTGGCCAACACTCTATCTATCACTTGGAGCAGCTGCCCATGCAAAAGCAACACGCGTGCCATAATAACAAATATGGTAAGCAAGGCTGAATTGATGCCCTGGTGTTGCTTAACCTGAATGAGGTATACCAACATTTCAGGAGTTTAGATGTTGCTTTCAAGACATATGGAATGATAATGAAATCATCAGAATGATTGGCCTTTTTCAAATCCAACAAGCAACATATCTAACCAAGTTTTCAAATTACATTCAGAAGACAAATGCTCAGTTGAAGATTATTTGTGCATTTTCTAAAGGGTTGGCTTATCTTAACAGCTTTATCCTTTCCCCAGTTATCATGATTAGTTTGCACAATTAGAAAGTTTGTGATCTTGTCACTTGACCATGGTTGTTGACTTAAACAGTGGATGCTTAATTAAAACCAGTTTAAGCACTTTAGTTAACTAACAAAGAAATCAAAGCAGCTAACTTTACTTATTATGCTTAAGCAACAAGCAAAGATTGCACACTAGCATAAGGAGATCTAGAAGTCAATATAAAATAGAAATACTAACATTGGATTAGAACCAATTGCCTTTAGACAGACAAACAAGCAAGAAACATAATTATAAAATGATCAAGGATTAGTTTTAATAAAACTGCACCATCCATGGAATCTTTTGATTGCCTGATCTCTCAAGTCTCCAATGTCTTCCATATGAAAAACAAGCTCTTAAGTCACAATTAGATGTTGAAGAGAATTATAATATTATTGGAAAAAGACCTTAATATAGGATTAAGTATCAAGCTGCTAATCCATAGAACAATTGTCCACCAGATTCAGAGACTTCCATAATTTAAGCCAATCATTGGTTGTATAAGAATAACGGGTAGAAAGCATATATTACCTACACAAAAAGTTAGCAGATGAGCACAACATCAAAAATATTTGGTGCCACCTCTCCCCATTAGATGGTCCAATGGGTCCATTACCTAAAAGTTTCTGTCTCTTTCTTTATGTGGACATGCATTCTAGATGCAAATATAGTTATAGTAATGTAAGTAATGCATATACATGCTCAAACTTTCTCCTATCTTTATATCACTAAATAACTACTCGTATCTTAATTGGCAAATTTCAGGACTTGGCAGGAGAGCCTTTCGTCCTTTAAAAGTGAGAAAAATAAATTTTTGGGCCAACTACACCCTCGAAGAAATTTAACAACCAGCACCTAATGAAGGAATAAGGGCCCTAAATAAGGAAAGTAACGAAGCCTATCATGAAGTATTATAATACATGGAACCTCTAATAATCATCATATAGACCTCAGAGGAAGAGATTTGTATTCTACTAATAGCAAAGAATCTTTATGGCATGGTTTTAGGTGATGACAGGGAATGGATGTTGATCTCCTAACAAAGGAGATAATGCAATTAAATATTCTCTAATATACAAGTTTTCAATTACATCAAGTGGCATTCTTGTACTCCGTATAATGTTTTGGTTGATAGAGAATAAACACAGCTTAATAACGAGTTTCGTTTAATTTCAAGAATAAGTTTATGCTATTGATTGGATTATATTTTAAGAAAATGACATAAATTAATCTATTGGATCATATCTATCTACTCTGTGGTCGTTGTTAATTCTCTCTGGAATAGTTCATGCCTAACAGCAAAATTTATAAACTTTATGTTAATAAATATATATAATAAATATTTGGGACTTTAAAAACAAAAAATACGATGCTTCTCCTTTAACTAAAAGAAATTCTAATTAACACGTGAAATTCTTGAGCTCGAAATTGAGTTCAAGTCGAGCTTTTCGTGGTAGAGCTCGAGTATTCAAATTCACGAGTTAGAGTTGAGCATCAAGTTCTCAAGCTCGTGAGCTTTGCAAAAGTGTCGAGTCAAGTCGAATTGGACTCGTCATATTTACACCCCTACTCTCTAACACATTGGATTTCACCACATTTTTTCAAAATTATTCTCATCGTGCTTTGAAAAATATAATGAATTAAAAGGGATGGAGGGAGTATAATCTACCTACTCTGAAATTTGATATAGGTAACACTAACATATAAATTAAATATGTCATGAAGGTATTTTATTTGCTCAAGCTCAACCGATTAGACGTATTCAAAAAATATGCATGTGCCATGGATCTCCGTAGCAAAGTCACATCTCATTTAAAATTGATAGTTTTACTAATTTGATTAAAAAAAAGTGAACAACTTCCCGTTAGTCTCATGCATAAACCCGTGAATAAGCGACATATGACTTTTTGTTCAAAGTTTATAATTTGTGTGATTATATTGGTTGCATGGTTTATACACGTATACTTGAGAAATTTACCCAGTATAATTATATAACTCAACTGCTCATGGTTCTTATAAAAGAAATACTTGATATATAATAAATTATTTAATAACTTTTGGTCAAAGCCAAATCTCATAGTCAGCCCATACTCACACTAACAATATAATCCTAGCCATCTCTAATTCTTTAGCAAATTGACAATATAAAGGCCAAAAAGTAAAACCCAAATCCCATATGGGGTATAAAATATAAATTGTACTAACCTCCATCCCACAATAAACTTCATACTGTTATAAACTAATAGTTTAGAG